>WHYT01017362.1:528569-552404 GCA_009806455.1 Tetrax tetrax
GACAGCAGGGGTGTCACGGGGTGGGGAGGGATGCAGGGAAGAGGCGAGTCACCCCCCTGCACGGCGGCTCCGGCCGGAGGGGCTTCCGTGGCCCCGCAGCCTGCGCGGGGCCGGCGGGCGGGCGCGGTGACCTGGCCTCTGGGCGAACGACGAGCGGAGGGAAAAGCCATCCCCAGGACGAGAAACCGCCTTCTCCGTGGCCCTTCCCAGCCTTGTAATCACCTGGTGTGAGGTGCGCGTTTGACAGGGCATCACCCCGCGCTCCTCTCGGTCTGCTGCGGGAACAACGGCCCGCGCCCACTTTCGCCCGCCCTGAGGCTGGCTCATTAATATTCCTTTCCCCACTTGCCCATTGGCACAGCCTAATTGAAATGCAGAGAGGAGAAAAGTCTGTCATTTACAGTGAGCTCAGGATGCAGGCAGCCAAGAAAACAAACCTCCCTTTTTTGCTGGGATGGCGTTACTTTCTGTCTTCTACAGTGCCTTGCCCTCCTTTCCTACACCCAGAACCCCTTATGGTGGTAACTGGACCTCTGCGGGGAGTCTTTCCCATCGATTTTAGGTTTCCCGGCACAAGTAGATCAGGACAGGCTTGACAATTAAAGATAAGGGTTTATATTTAGTGCACCCTCATTCTGCGTTAACTCGGAAATAATTAAATAACACCGGCAATAACATTGCAGCTTTTTTTTTTTAAACCAATCTCCATCCATCTCCTTTCCTTTCAATCTGTTAATTGCCAAAACCACAGCTCTCAGTTATCCTTTTAACATCACTGGCCTACCTGCTTATTGCATTTTGACTGAAGTTTTTTGCTGAAGTTTGCTTCTGAATTATTACCAGTTCCAAAATGAGCCCGTGAAATTTTATGCACAGACAGTGGGGAAAAAAAGGGGGGAGAGGGGGGGGGAAGAAAAGAAAAAAAAATCGACCACAAAAATGAGGGCATTTTTTTTCCTACTTTCTGCTGTTTTTCTTCAAGTGTTGCTGCTTGCAACTGGAGGTCCCCTTGTTTTCCTTCTCCTCTAGTGGCTTAATGACTCCACAGCAGACCATGAGAGACAAAAGAAGAAAGAAAAGAGCTTGGGCTGTCAAGATGAGCAGTTACTTCCAACTTTGAGGTATTTCATAGCTTGCAGTAAGACTGGGAAGAGAGAGGGAACAAGCTGGATTTCTGTATTTTTAAATAACCAGTAAAATGACAACCCAAACTGTGGGAAATTACAAAGATAAGGACACAAGTGCAGAAGCTGAAATTCGAAGAACGCTCATTTGGCAGCCATCTAACCCTGGACATACCTAAGGTTCAAGGCCCTTGTCTTTCCCTTTCCAGATGTGAGAAATTCCTCTGCTTACAATCCTTCATTATCTGATCAATTAAGTATCTATGGCCAATGTAAAGTCTTCTTTGGATCTGCCTGCAAGTCCCCACGTGATAACATGATAGGAATTAATAACTGCAGAATTCACAACTGGTACTAAAGGAAGAATCAACTCTCATGGTAAAGAAAACTAGTTTTAGCTACTTGTCCTAGGATACGGCCACTTCACAAATATCAGTAGGCAGAAAAAAAAAATCATTAAAAGTGAAGAGCCTTTGTGATATATTCTAATGTGAAATATGTTACATAATAGAAGCAGAATATCTCTTTTTTCACAGGTGTTTGCGGCATTTCTTCACAAAAGACACTTCAGGTAACCATAATACCGAAACCAGAATCTAATCTTTGTATGTGAGTTGCATCAAAAAACAGCAAAACACAATTGATAAGGAAAGCAGTCACAGTGGCTCCTTGTTGCTGTGATAGCATATTGTCATTCTTCAAAAGCCACATGGGGTAGGTGTGTATCCGTAATGAGCTTCTGCTCAAAGCCTTCCCCCAGAAAAATATGCTGGGTTTTAGGCTCTAATCACAATTATTACCTGTGATGTTCTTTGAGATTCACCGTAACTTCATGCATTGAAGTCACACTTCAGATAAATCGCATACCTTAAAAATATCTGAAACTTGAAAATAACTCCTCATTCCCATTCTCAGAAAACCTGGACAGCCCTATGGGACGTACCAAATCACAAGGAAGCTGAGTAAAAGGACAGGATTACCAAGGTAATGTGTGAGAGATCAGAGACTATATAATTACTACCAGAAAGAAGGTTCTTTATGCTAGTCCCACATGCTTATAAACCCCACTGCTGATAAACTGGAAGACAATTGAGGAGAAAAGTATAGCTGGGATTTTATTGTTTTAGTGTGTTACATGGACGCACAGTTCACAAACGTTAGATGTGTTAGCTCTCGTTGGTTAGAAACAGCACACTTGAGCCTCGTACAGTGCACAGTCAACAGGGAGCAATCTCTTCCATTCTCTGTTATTATTTGCGGAGTGGTATTGAATGCTGTCATTCATTACTGAGTTTCAGCTAGCTGAGTCACATGCGGGGGTTTGTGAGACTCTCCTGAGACCTGATGCAAGCGCCCTGGAAGGTAGAGTCGTGCCACTGGTTTGAGTAGGGCTTGAAAGAGTCTACTGGAAGGCAGCAGGTCTACAAATTGTTACTTCCAGAGTATAAACACATTATTTTTCTTAAAAGGTTTTCTTTCTTTTCTGCTTTATTTGCTGAAATATATAACTAGAATTCAATCCTTATTTTGATACTTAAAAATATATGTAAAAAAAATGACCTTACAATCCTATTACTCCCCCTTGCCAAGGATCTCAATGCTCTGCACACACTGATAAATGATGTTTCACAATACCTTTGTGAGATTGGAAAGACTTCCTCTGTGAGGACAAATTGAATAGCAGGGCAGGTATGTGGTGTTTTGTAAGCACATCTTCCCATTTAGAGGTAATAGAATTACAGAGAGGTTAAGCCCAGACGAGTCATTCTCTGTACTGCAAAATACTGAGTCAAATGGTTCCTTTACCATTTTGCTTCAAAGAATCTTTTAAATGGCAGAGTTACTCCATTCTTCAGGCAGAATAAATTACTGAAAAACAATGCCTCCATTTTGTAGCCATTAGGGAGGTGGCAGTAAAGATTTTCTGTCATGGACATACGTGAGTAATGCCAAACAGTACTTAACAGAGTGTCCTGATCTGGGGTATATTCTGCAATATACTAGTTCCAGATAAAAATTTGGGCAGATTGAGGTAATCATTGTATACTTTGTGCTGCTTGAGAATAATCCTCATCCTTGTATCTAGTCCAGCAACACCCTTAGCTGTAAGAATAAAAACATTAATCATTGGGGTTTAGTAAAGTGATGCATATATGTGAAAATTGAAGTGATATTGCAGAAATTTTTATATATGTTGTAGCAATGGACATTTTTTACTATAAAGTATGCTTTTTAGAACTGCTTTAATCTTTAAAAAGGCATAAACCACATCTTTCAATCAATATGGTATTAATTATTGGAAATACTGTTTTATTTATCCTTTTAAAATATATAAGAATTAAATAGTTAATCATTCATTTATAAATGCAAGTGTTTGAGATACATAACCAAGATACAATGCCTATGTGATGTGTATGTTATGTTATGTTATGTTATGTTATGTTATGTTATTTATGTGAATAATGATAAAATCACGTGTTGAAGGAGGAATTAGTTTTTGACCAATTCAGTCCCTAGACTGGTTCATCATGCAGTTACATGAATGCTAATCTGTGCAAAAAGAAATGATAAGTTGGCTCCCTTCAAGAGCAACTCTACATTATGCCTTATTGAATTGATGATGGAAATAAAATTTCTGTAAAAAAAAAAAAAGAAGACTCAGGTCTCCAAAACCTCCCTAGTCACTGACTTTCTTCAAGACTGCACCCCAAAGCAACCTGATCTAGTTGAAGATGTCCCTGCTTCTTGCAGGAGGGTTGGATTAGATGACCTTTAAAGGTCCCTTCCAACCTTAACGATTCTATGATTCTATGAAATTCCTCAGGGACATGAAATTATTTTGAAGTCACCATTCAACAATAGATGCTAGTATAATAAAAAAGGAAGCATGAAAACTGTGACATTCCGGGATTGGGAAGAGTTGCTGTGCTCATTCAAAAGCTCTAATGATCATACAGACTTCCTGACTGAAGAGCAGAAGAAAATTAAAATTACCTTTCTCATCTTATTTGTTGACTATACTTGCCCAAAATGTGAACCTTAAGACCCACGTGAGGATTTTTAGTTTTCTCCAAATACACCAAGATCTACAGAAAGAATGAGCAGAGAGTCTGTTATTTATCAGGTATCGTGAGACTTGCATCATCCTTTTACTGTAGGTCTTCCTTGACGGGGCAAACATAAGCAAGCAACAGAGAGCAATGCAACACACACACTGAGTGGGACAGGAAAGCTCAGATAAATAGAGTTGGCTCATAACTCTTGGTTTGAGTGAGAGGAAGGGGAGACCTGTTTTTATAAAGAACAATCGTTTTCTTCAGCTGCAGATTTCTCATTTATTTTCATATCTATGGGGAGCTCACATATCACAGCAGGCTGAAAGTAATTTTACAGCAAAACAAAACCTTTCCCTTGAGTAGACAAGACAGAATGCAGAAAATGCAAATATATGTCAAATAATTTCATAAATGTCTTTACATTTGTGTTCCTTGTACAAATACAGTCTATATTTTTTTTCTTTCAGCTGTTCACTCAAGTATTCGTTGGATTCTGAAGCTGTTTTTCATGTAAAGCAACACAGACTTGTGATATTTCATGTTCCAGGTGTCCAGCTTGGGGCAAGTTGAGCTTGTTTATTAGAGGGATAAGAATATTCAGCATTTCTAAAAATCAACGTGACAGCACAGAACTACTTTGAGGGTCATTTTTTTTGAAAATATTTTGAAGTTCAAAAACAGATGCTCTTCTGTTGCTACAATGATAGTCAGAGAAAATTTTACACACACAGGGCCAGTTACGATCAACCTTTTTTCCAGGAATACAAAGAAAGGAGAGACACTAGACTTCTGCCACCTTCTGTTGCCCACAAAATTGCCATGTGGTGACTTTACAATCTGGAAATACCAGGAACCATTCATCAATGGCTCTTTGCTTCTGCAAAGGCCTCATCTCCCCTCTTCACTGGCTAGATTGGCCATGCTAAATGAGGTTTAGATTTGATATTAGAAAAATTTTCTTCACCAAAAGGGTTGTCAAGCATTGGAACAGGTGCCCAGGTTGAGTCATCAACCCTAGAGGTATTTGAAAGATGTGTAGATGTGTCACTTAGGGACATAGTTTAGTGGTGGACTTGGCAGTGTTAGGTTAACGGTTGGACTCGATGATCTCAAGGGTTTTTTCCAACCTAAATGATTCTATGATTCTATGAAAGATTAGTAAAAACAAGCAGAAAGTTAAATGGACTATAGTATGACAAACAAAGGGATTACTCAGGGATGAATTTTCCAGAAAAACTGGTTTAGAAGATATTGTCTTTTTTGAAGATACATAAGTCATGTTAGAACAAAAAGCACAATATAAACCTTCAGACTGCCTGAAAACTACTGAAATCAGCAGTTCTGACAGTGACAGGTTCTGAGCAGAAAAAAAAACATGTGATTTTTAAAATTCCTGCCAAGGGGACAGTGAAATTTTGATTTTTTTAAAAAAATTGGTGACTTTCTGAAGTCCTGATTAAAAATTTCAACGCTTGCCCTAATTTCAGTGCAGCTTAAAAGAATGGCCAGAATTTATTTAGCAGTCTGATAAATGAATAACTGCTCCGAGTCCGGAAAGCTTTTGTTGTTGATCCAGGATTATCTTATATTGGGTGGCAAAAAAATCTGCATTTTAAAAATTATTCTGTCTCCCGGGACTTCAAAGAGTTTCCTCCTGTCTGTGACTAATGTTAGCTAAAACACACGCAAAGGTGTTCTTCTATCACTAACAACAAGTAATCCAAAGACAGTTCTAACATGAAATGTCTTGCCTAGATTCAGCAACAACAACAACAAAAAAAATCACGTTGCTCCGTACTTAGTTGATACAAATGTTAGGTTTTTTTTGTCGATGGAGTCTAGATGGCAAGATTTAGAAGGAAAAGTGTTGTGCTATGTCCCATGTTTGTTAGAAAAAAAAAACTATAAACCACATAATTGATTATGGATGTAGCCGTAGCCTGTGACAGTTTGCTCACACTTTGCAAAAACACTGAGCTATTTATAAACATATCTGGGTTAAGTAATTGTTATTATAGTATTTTTATACATTTAAAAGAAGAATTTAGCTTTTCCGTACATTGCAAATGACATATTATGCAGGATGAAAATTAAATCATAGTAAAGGAATTTGCATAAACAAAATGCTAGATTTCAGTACCTGCTCCCTCTATTGCCATTTCCTAAATTGCCCCTTGCTGCACCAGCAAGAATCATAGAATCATAGAATAGTATGGGTTGGAAAGGCCATTTAAAGGTCATCTAGTCCAACCCCCTGCAAGGAACAGGGACATCTCCAACTAGATCAGGCTGCTCAACCTGGCCTTGAATGTTTCCAGGGACAAAGAGATCAGGAATCTCTCTAGCTGGGCGGATGAGAACAATCCCAGCTCCCAAGGACCTGGTTAGATGGATTCTCAGCCAGCTCTGCTAGAGAAGGCTGTAGCAGCCAAGGATGCACAAATCCAAAATGCTCCTAGCACATACCTAAACTGGCAGCATGAGTCCTTCACCCGCTCTTCCATGCATCAGAGCAAGAGATATTTGTGTGAATGAAGGTTCTCCATTTCATCTCTACTCACTTTGACACTCGTTGGAGCCCAGAACAAAAAGCCAGGGCTCAGTAAGAAGCATCAGACTTCAGTAGCTGTCAATCTAGCCGCATTCCAGCAGTTATGTGCTTTGAGAATGCCCTGGGCTAAAATAAATAAATAACAAGATAAATGGATTGCACGTGGTGTAAACAGATCTGATCTTCCCTCCACTCCTTTCAAGCAATGAATCACCATTGCAATAGAGGTGACTCACTAAGGGAATCCAAAGGATGCTTTCTCTTCAATGTATGAGTCTGCAGTAGCCGTCCATGCTCTAAAGAGGGAGAAAAATAGGCTACATTTTAATATTCATTTCCACAGCACTGAGTCAAAACTGCCTGTAAGTGCAAAGGGATCTTTAAGGAAAAATAGAGCTGCCCTCGTATCTTGCTAACTTAGTGAGACTGCAGAAACAGTCGCACATGGCAGATCGTTTGTTGTCAACACCATATTGTACTTGCGAGCACCTGAGTAGCAACTGCTTGACACAAGAAAGCAACTGAGCAGCTGCTAATAAAATATTATGCTGCTGTTTAAGCGCTGTTACCCAAAGGCTATTCAAAGCTGCTGCACAAAATGGGTACCCAAGGCAAGAGTTTACTAAACATCACCAAGATTATTTGAGAAGAGAGAGCTTGTTGTGTCCTTCCTAATGGAATCTGTTGTACCTGGCTTTGTGCTCTGAGCTCCTGCTGATGGTCCCTACTGTCTACCTAAGACTCTGGGCAGGTCCTCACCTCAGCCTGACCAGTCCCTGGCATGGGTGGACAAAGTTGCATGCCACAGTTTGGGAACATAGGGACAGGCTCTCCCCTCTTCCCTGGTGGCCACCATGCAATTTTCTCACATCTGGCTTTCAACACTTAATCTGGTGTGTTGCAAGCTCCCTTTTTTTACTGGGAACCCCTGAGGGATGCTGTGGAGGACACAGGAGCAGCTCCAGAAGCTCCTTCCTGGAGAATTCAGTACTACATCTGATGAAGAAACCTTTTAGCTAACCCCGAATTGCTGCTGTATCAAAAAGCAGGCACAAGCACAGAAGTAACAAATACGCCTGCTAGCCAGAGCAAGATCCTTCCCAGTGCTGCCTCTCCCTAAAAGCCTGAATCTGTTCTCACAAACACCAAAGGCGGAGGGCCAGTGAGTGATCTAGGATGCAAGACACAGGGAAAAGAGGGGTGTTCTAATCTGTCACATAACTCCAAATTCTAACTCCACATTCTTCATAGAATTTCCACTCCTCTCTTTTGCTTCCTACTTACTACAGGCAGCGATCAAACAGGAACCTCATAGCATCCTATCCTTGACTATTCGTGGGGTTTTTGAATTGTGTATTTGCCCAGCAGGATTACTTCCACAGAGAAGAGTAGATGGCTGTTACAATTCCCAATCACAGTTCCTCTTCAAGGAAAATTTGTAACTGAATGGAGGTTTATTTAATTTTTGAAATTTTAAAGGACTAGCAGGGGGCTCTGTTTACATAAGGACCTGTCTATTGCTCAGAGCCTAAAGACTGCATTATAATAAGTATTCAACTAAGAGATCAGTCTGCCAAAAAAAACACCAACAGCCTACATTAAAAAAAAATTGAAGAAAACGTGCAAAGTAGTCTTTGTGCATTGTTTATATGACCCTGTTAGAGGTGTACCTGCAGCCCAATTTGCCATACTTGTAGCTTTCACACATTTTCACTGGAGTAGTATGGATTGCAGGGAACAGCTTGCTTCCCCGCCTTTGTGTTGCTTAATCCAACCCCTCATGAGCACATTCAGGAAATGGGGGATATTAAATTAATTTTGTCTGCACAGCAACAGATCTATCTTTAATTCAGATATAAGCACACTATTTCCTCATATTCATTCTTATTCTATATAAAAAAACCCAAACCCACAAACAAAAAAAAATCCCAAAACAAGTGGATCAAGCTACACAAAGAGACCATAAAGAATTTTTTCTTTAAATACATGTCTCTTACCCAACTGCCTTCCTTCTTCAGAGTGATTTTCTTCTCAGTTTCCTGCATTTTCTACCAGCCTGTTCCATCCTAAGAAAGAAATTAAAGGCTTCAAGTTGCCTCTCTCTTACATCATAAATACTTTGGAAAAATGAATATTTCAAAGTTAAACGTTAATGTTGTTCAATAAATTTCATTTCATTTTGTGTACAATATTTTAAATGGAAAATGACTCTTTGGTGTTCCATCACTTAAAAGAAACTGAAAAAATATTCTTGCAATGAAGAATTTTGTACTTTGCTAATACACCAACAGTGTTGAAAACATATGTCTCAAAAGGCATGAACAGAACTTGTAAAGCCATGTAACACAAATTACACAATATGGTTTTATTTAGCTGAAAATGAAAAACTAAATGTAAATTGATTGTGGATACTATTCCCACACATTATTTAAATAAACTCTGCTTGCTTGCAATTTTCATTACTTTGTGTTTTGTACTTCAACTCTGACATAAATGCACAACAGTTCTTTCTCTTTTTTAAATATCAATCTTAATCACATACATCCAACTGCATGTTGTTACTACATCTCCTCAAGTTCTTATGTATCTCTGCATTCTAGTCATATGGCAAACCAAGCTGTAGTGTTAAAATCCCAATCAATTTGAAATCAATACTCTTGACTTCCATAGGGCCCATAATTCTTTCCAAGACTTTTAACTTTAGAGACTGATTTTAAGGTGGGTCCTTTGGATATCTTTCACAGAAGAATGGCAGGGACTATCACACTATTCCACCCAAATATCTGTTCCATATTTGAATGAAGTTATGCTTCAGTGAGAGCATCCCTAAACCGCAGTTACTTGGGAGCTACAGAGAAATGTGAAGAAGTTTTCAAGTACCTCAGATTCTGTTAACAGTGTAGAATTTGGCAGTATGAGCAATAAAAGTTGCTCAATAAAATTGGGACTTTTGAGATGGTAAGGTGAACAGATAATGGGAGGTAACTTCAGCTAACTATAGCTTTAGTGCTCTTAATTCAGGTTTGTCTGCAGATTACTCTATACTGGCTGTATCAAGATGAGTCCCCCTGAAAATTTATAATGCTCATACAGTTGGTTTTTTTTAAACATATTGCAAGTCCAAAGTTTGGCCTATGCTCCACAATCTCTTTCCTATACCTGTTATCTGATAGGCCATGTAGAGCAAAATTAATTCCTTACCAATTAAAAAAAAAAAAAAAGGGATTTTCCACATGTATTGGTTTTGGAATAATCCTGAAGTATTATAAGATCATGGAAGGACTATTAGCATAATATATTTATACAAGGACAATGTATATTTAATCAGTATTTAATGGTGATATAATAATAGGTTTTCCCATAGAGAATGACAATATGATTTTCAACTTCCTGAATTAATAGTCTTGCAGAATACTGAAGACCATTATTTCACTTCACTCACATGCAGAAAGAAGAATCTTTTTCGGTGCAAGTAAGGAAACCTCTAAAACAAATCAAAGATGTGGGCAGGCAGTACAGAGAACTAATTAACTCGAGGCGAGTAGCCCAGGAAAATTAATGTTGAATTGGAGGTAATTCAAAGACTTCAAGGGTAACAGTTTAAAATTCAGCATTTATGGCCTTGAGTAGTTAAGACCTTCTGAATGACTATGTTCTTTTCAGAAACATCAAAGGCAAGAGGAGTAAGAATAAATCTGTATGTACAAAACGGTAGGAAAGAGAAAGGAAGAGCTCTCATTGTATTCATAGAAGGGCTACTTCCTTGAGATGCTCAAAGTCTACTCAGGAGACAGCGATCATTACTACTGCACTATGAATAGGCCCATGGATGCAGTAATGTTGTGAAAGGGACATGTACAAGAGCCTAGGCATGTCGAGTTCGCCTTAGGTGGTGTGCCTGGTGGCAGGGTCTTCAGTATATAACGTGTCCCACAGCTGTAAGTAGCTCCTTTTATAGTGTTGCTAAATTCAGTGTTCATTAATCAGAAAAAGAGAAGAAAGATGGTTCGGAATCTCTGATGGAAAGCAGCACTGTAAAGCTAATGGGCACAACAGGAAGTTTTTTGCAGGAGAAATAAAGCTTTAGTACCTTTAGATGCTTGTGTGACCCTGTCAGGAATAATAAAGATCAGCTTTTAAACTGGTGTTCCAGAAGGAGAAAATGAAACTTGGAGTGTGTGCCCAAAAGGGCCACTGAAATGACAGAGCTACTAGTATTGGAGAATTCAAGACGTGTTTTCTTGTGCCTAATAAGGTGAAGGTTGAAGGTTGAAGAAAGAGTGGCACAGATAGAAAGGAAGCTCTGATGTGGTCTCTGTAGAAAACACCAAAGTTAAAAAGAGATATTGCCACTGAAGGACAAAAGGAGTGGATATCCCCAGGTCCTGAATAGATGTACCTGAGAAATTACAGGGTTTCTGGCAAAGTGGAACAGCTGCAATAGGAGAGGTGAGACTGTGACTCACCCGCGAGAGGGGTGAGCACAACAGTTAGTAAGCAAAAGGGAGCAAAGCAGCAGTTTGAACAAAGATCTCCCTTTCCTGGATGTTGTTCTGGGACATGTTTCTCATTCTTTGTTTAAATTTTGAAAGTACTGACTAAAAACTTCTCTTTCATTTTCAACGGTATGCTTTGCCAAAAGAGAGTGTTGACTGGCAAAGCTTTAGGCAGAAGCAAAGTGTTTTGCCTCTGTACATCTTGAATGTTTCAGCACTATTGCTTGGTGGTAGAAGAAAAATAAAAAATTATGATAGCAATAACATTGTAATAAACATGGCACAAAACTGAGGAGCGTGCTTTATCATAACAGCCTACAGACACTTTGGATTAATGTTAGTCTGCCAACAACGATAACGTCTGCTGCAAAGGTATTTAAATACCACCTCTCTCCAGTTTTTGAACAGAGCTGTCTTTGCAGAAAATTGTATTTTAGTAGAACAAGTAATGTATATTCATTCCATCTCAAACATATAGATGAAACCTGCCCTTTTCCACGCAACGTCACTCTGTCAGCTGGTTAAGGAAAAGGTATAATATTAAAATATGTTGAGTAAGCATTTTTATTATGCTAAATATTTACCATGTTCACCCTAGAGTTTTTAAATATAGAATTTTTTTTTAAAAAAAAAAAAGATTTCTTAGCTGGTTGAGACAAATTCTGTTTTCTTTCAAAAGACAGAGGGAGCAAACTACAGCTCATTCCCTTGTTTAATAAGCTTAGGATTTCCCCCTTAATATTCAGTACGGATTCAGTGATATCACAGTCGTATATTTTCTAAAAATACATATTCTGAATGTCTCAGAAGGATAAAATAAGTGTTTAAACAACTCAGAAGTAAGTGAAGTTTCTTAAGTTGCATGAAAATGCATGCATGGCTGAAGAATAAGTGTGGCAATTTTCTGCTGAATCAGAGAGTATTTTTACAAAACTGTCAAAGTATTTTTAAAACAGTATTTTTAATAATATAGGATTTTCTTATGATTTTACTGGTCCTACGACATCATTGTAATTTCTTTTAAATGCTAGTCCCTCAAATATATTCTTTCTTCATCAGAGTGAACCATTATTTTTACGTATGTATATATATGTATACACACTCTGTGAAACTGTGATTAATTAGGTCTGATACTAAGCAGATATGCATTGTTCGTTTCCATCCCAAAAGGGATCAAGAAAGTAAAAAATGAACGAAAAAGGTTAGCAAAGTCATTTAAGAATCAATGTGATTAGAATCCATATCCTTCTTACCATACCCAGACCTTTCAAGAGCAAATGGCAAGTATATTCCAGCCACTGGCAAGCAAATAATAGATAATAAATCTCAGAGAAATGAGAAAGGTTAATGGAAGACCATAATAAGGAAAGAAAATTTTCCCACAAATTCGATTACGAACTTTGATATCTAAGGCTAAAAGTAGAAACCAGAGGTTCAGAGATTACCTGGACGTAGAATTCTATGTAATTGAAACAAGAAAATGTAGAACACCGATGCTTTTTAGTAGAAGCAGGTCAGTTTTACAAAGGTGGAAGAGGGATAGAAGTATTTACTCCACTGAAAAGGCTTCTTTACTAGCTGGGCTGGATACTGTTGTTTTGCTATATTAAAGCTGCATTTAACATTTGCAGATTTCCTACGATGTGATCATCTGACAAAGCCAATCTCAACAGTCAGAAATCCCCTCTCCCTTTCTTGCAAGGAGATGTATTTCTTAAGAAGTCTGCAGCCTTCTTTTCAATCTTGATTAATTAAAATAAGTTAAATAGGTAAGACTAAATACAGAGAACAAAAAAGCTTGCAATGACTTTGGGCTGTGATTTATATGGATGCAGTTAACAGAGTAACTTGCAACCACTATCAACTCACTTCCAGTTCCTTACCTGGAATTAAGTACCAGAAATACAGACAAGCTTGTGCAAAATGGTATTCTCTGATTTTATAAAACACAATACCCTTATTTTAAAGAAGAAAACACTGTGATAAAGATCTTAAACCTTGAAGCTAGAATATATGCCTTTCTGTAGCAAAAAGCAGTTAAGTATCAGGACAGAATAAAGGCAGTGTCTCCTGGAGCTCTAGGAATAGCTGTTTGCACACTCGGCCAGGAGAGGGACTGCTGAAGGCTGAGTCATGCTCAGCCAGGCAGAAGCTGCCTTAGCCAGGCAGAAGAGGCACCTCCAGGGCAGCGCTGCTGCCAGTTAGAGAGTTCTGCTTCTGGTACTAAACAGCATCATGGAAGCTGTGCACCTGGAGAGTCAGTTAACTGCCCAAGATTTCAAAACCTGCACACACACCTCAAAACACTGTGTTTTCCCCTCATGGATGAAGGGATATATTTAGATTAAAAATGGCAAAGGCACTCCTCCAAGGCTTAAATGACGTAATTACACAGCAATTACAATACCCTTAAATCTCAGCAGTATTCAGGTTGTTCGTAGGTAGGCTGACACCAGTAGTCAGCCAGTGGCCAGCCTTCCTCTCTGTCCCTTACCCACCAGGCAAGCTTTTGGCCTGCTCTAGATGTTCTCTGTTTCATTTAACAAAAGCAGACTGGACGATTAGTTCTTCTGATACCTATGAAAACACAATGATAATCTTTCTAACTTGTACGCTTTTATGTTTACAAGCTACAATTTCCAAATAAAGCTTTGAAATAAGTATTTTTATCATCCTTTTTTCCCTCCTTTTATATAATGAGCTAATGCAGTTTCGTTTCACCTTTTTCAATTTGCAGACTTCTAAAACCCTCCCAGTGGAGATATATAGTGAATTTAAGCCTACTAGCAAAATACTTTTCATGGTTCCATTTCTCAGACCCTTAGGGGAGGAATCCATAGACAAATTAAAAGCCACCATAGTGTCCAAGCCTTATCTTGATTGCAACCAATAGGTGAATGTCTCCTGTAGCTCTAATTGTACTATTTGATTTTACAGGTCTGCCTGGAGGCAGAAGGACATAATTCCTATTTCAACAGCATTAAATTGGTGAGAATTGACTTACATATATTGAACACAATTGTGTATTTCACTGTCAGAGCTTTGCCAACGGTGATTCATTTTAAAGGGGTATACCTATTAGAAAGTCTTCCTTCAGTCAGCTAGGGTCTCTTTATTCCTACCAGGAAAGGAAAAACACTTCGACAAACCCAAGAAATCAATTTAACTCAATGCATGAGCAAATTCCCCCTCTGAATGTGCAGTTGTCACATTCCCCCTCTAAATGTTGGTACCCTGTCATAGACCTGTCATGGTCCAGCCTGTCCCTCATTATTCCTGTTTTTAGTGTGTGCACAGTTACCAGATCCTAGGCAAGACAGTCAGTTGAGGCTCTAACCAAACTAGGACTGAAGCAGAATCTAGACCCCATGTTAGATACCTCAATACCTAGGGCATGCAGAAAGAGAGAGAGTTCAAATAAGGCCCAGAACAGCCACTTGATAGTTACACACTTACATCTTCTCCTGAGCTTACGACTACTTTAAAAATGAAGCTGGGATGTGTTTTTAGAAAATACTGAGGCACTCGGTTCTTACACTCTGGGCAGATACTTAGTTCTGACCCACCTCTCCCATGAGGGCACTCTAGTAACTGTCTTATTCTGTGTGATACTAGGGAAACTTGTCTATCACCATGCAACAACAAAACAAACGCTATCCCACCATCTCAACTATGGGACCCCATGCTGCTATGTAGAAACAAAAGGAATGGCCAAACAGGGATGGAGATCATGAGAAGGTTCCTGAGTATTGCAACCAAGACAAGTTCAGAAGTCAGCCTGTAGAAACTTTGTACAGGTTATTTCCAGAAGCTATGTGTTCTGGAGGAAAAAAAAAAAAAAAAAAAAAAAAAAAAAAAATTTTTATTCTCTGTAATTCACATTTCTGAAGAAATTGTTTAAAAAAAAATATGAGAAAAGTTAAGTTACTGTTTATTTTTCCCCATATGCTTCAGAATTGTCTAATTTGGATGAAGAGTGGTGGGTGTTTTTTGTGGATTTTCAAGGACAGTTGATCCAATTGCACATAAGAGCTCAGCATCTATTCCATTTTTGGCAGAGCAGAAAGTGTATAAGTAGCTAGCAAAGTAGAAACACCAAAATCTGTAAACGCTTACTTGAATTTAACCTCCAAGTTTCTGCCTATAAGTGACAGCCTCCATTCTCCATTAATGCAAATCCTTTTAATCAATGCATTGTCTTAAACTAATATAGACTATAAAATAAAGGCATTTGTATTTTCATTTCTTGTGCTGTAGGGAATTACTGTTCTCTTCCTGTTGCCAAAGGTGTCTAATACTCAAGTCACACAAAACATTTTTTGGAGAAAAAGTGCAAAATCAAATGGCTTATGCAACATGTCACAGGAAAGTGTTGCATGAAAATGCAAGCCCTGCTACACAGAGGTGATTGCAAAGTAAGCACTAGTTTTTAAAACTAGTTCACCAGAGTACTTAAAAGAGCCATTAACCCAACTTATAATTCCTATGTAGGAGTTTCATAAAAACTCGTTGTTGAATATAAAGCAAATGTCTCCCCAGCCATTTCAAACCAATTTGATCCCTTGTTATTTTAATACATTAAGATGGTGTGCATATGATTTTATGGAAAGTTTTAAAACACCTAATAAGTTGAACAAGTGTATTGAAATAAGTATGGGAAGAGACAAACAAAGTAGTTGCTGTTTTCCCCTTGCTCTGACTTTATGTATGTAGTTGTGCTAATAACCTCTAAGTTTTTTATCACACATTTGTGATATAGAATTTTTAAGGCTGGGAAAAAGAAATCTGAACTTTTTTTAGTAAGTATTTCAATCCAAATAAAGGCTTAAAGAGACAGCTAGAGTTTAAACAGCTCTTAAATTTCATCAAGCCAGGGACACAAAGTATATCAGTTTTTATTTGAAACCAGCTACATTAGTAAATTGTGTTCATTTGGGATCTTTCTCAATATTTAAAGATCACTTTACTATTAATTTAATTAAGTAGACTGAAAAGTCATTTAGCAAATTCAGCCATCATGGTCCAACAGAAATCTTTTTTTCTCTTTGATTTCAAGAGTAATGACAGCTATTCTATCTCATGGATATCTTTGCCAGTGAGTTCTTGTGATATAGACTGTGCATTTCAGCCCTACTATGTAATATTTACTTCTGTCCCAATAAATCACTGCTTTTTGTGCAGAGATCACACTAGTTATGCAGGTTAGAGAAATCTGAGTTACATGTAAACCAGTCTTAACACTGTGCTATGTTATAAAAGTGTAGTCTGGGTTATTTTGCTCACTGTTATTCAAGAGATTGAAAAGAACATTTCAAATAATCTCATTTTAATATTTTTAATAGATACTTCACAATAGCTACAGCTAAGTCAACTAAATGTCTGGGTACCAGGACAGGGGAGGAAGGGGAATTTCTTTCAATGAGCAGTAGTTTGTCTTTTTTTGGCAATATCAGCTCCTCTATGGATACGTCAGTAGCTTGCTCACTGTCCTTGTCCTACTCAAAAGGCTTTTCTGTAAAATATGACTTCAGCTTCAACACTATAAAGGAGATGGGAACATAGGAATTTTGAATTATTTACATTAGCTATCTTTTTTTTTTCCCCTTGAAACTGCTTTATCTCAAAAAAAAAAGAAAGAAACTTCTGATAAAACATTTCATTTCAGCGGATTCCAGTGCTTAGACATCCTCCTAGACACCATATGTTTTTAAAAACATAAAGGGTCTGTAACTGATAACATTATTACTTCAAATATATTTTGGACAGCTCTGACATAGGGAATCATAGAATCATAGAATAGTTTGGGTTGGGAGGAACCTTTGAAGGTCATCTAGTCCAACCCCCCTGCAAGGATCAGGGACATCCCCAACCAGATCAGGTTGCTCAGAGCCTCATCCAACCTGGCCTTGAATGTTTCCAGGGATGGGGCATCCACCACCTCTCTGGGCAACCTGTTCCACCACCCTCACTGCAAAAAATATTTTCCTTTTATCTAGTGCAGAAATGTAAGTGTATGGCTGAAGTAGTTTCCACCCTGTATATTTTGTGAAGTTACTCTTAAGGATATCAAAGCTTTTCTTTTCCTCACTCAAGAATATTTATCCTTTGTTTTAGAGCTTAAAAATAAAATTACTTCAATCCTCTGAAATATTAATTTTAGCTCTTAAAAGAATCCAGAGTCACCTAAGACATTTTGGGCCTGTATCTTTGTTGTGCTTAGTTGCTGTTAAAACCTGTACCAACCTGGAACATGCCCTCATTATTTAATGCTCAGCTCTGGTGACCAGTCTGAACTCCCTCTCATCATGGATATGTGCTTTGGCATCTTAAAGAAAATGGACAAACAAATGATTTTAAAGAAATACTGTCTTATATATCTATCAATCATCTCCAATTACTATCCATTCTAAAGAACATCTTTTTAATGTGAAAAATTAATAAACATTTCTGACCTCTAGATTCATCTCCAGTTTCTTATTTCCTGTTCACTATTGCACAGGAATTAGTGAAATGGCTAGCATTATAGTGTTCATAGTGATGTGTAGTGGTTGAACATCACTGTACTGTTTACGTCAGGGAGATATTGCTCCCCACAAATAATGTGCCTATGGTGACACCAGGAGAAAATAGGGTGTTAATTTCCCAGATTATCCACTGGAAAGAGCCATTTTTAAGTGAACAGAGAGTACATCAGAAAATTACTGGTCTCCCAAATTCATGTTATCGAAATAGCACTTAGGGACTGATTTGTGATAATCTGGTGATTCACTGAAGGGCTGAAGGAACAATTTCCCCCCTGTTGACAATGATAAGCAAGAATGAGATTTCTTATTACTGCCAGTGCACCTGATGAAATTACTACTCAAGTACTTTCTGCTATTGCTATTTTTCCTTCTGCTGTAATTAAAGTAACATTAGAGGAACACTGCCTTTTGCTATGTCTCAATTAAACCAAAGTCAGCTTCTTCATGCAATCCTATCCAAGGAGGTTTACAAACGCAACAAGAGACAATGTACTAATTTTAATACTGTTTCAAAGTTTTTATCACTTTCACTATTTAGTGGTGTCTTTATCTCAGAGAACTGCACTTCCAAAGACTTGTGAGGACCCAGATGTTTTTGGTTTTCCTGGGGTCGTGTCCTCACTACTAATCTAACTGCAGTAGGACTGCTGGACCAACATAGAGGTACCTAGTGTGCGGGGTGCCAGAACGTGACCTGAGGGCTTATTCAGCAATGGCTCAGATAAAATTCAATTTTCTTTCAGTAGCTGATTTGTCTGAAGAAAAATAAGCATGGAAACACACTCCATGATATGACCTCAAACTTCAGTCTGATTCACAGACCTGATAGTGAATGTAATTTGGACGCCAAGATCAGGAGTATTAACTAATTGCTGAACAACAGCCTCTTTCTCTGCATACATAGATTGGGTTTATCCTCACCCAAGAACCCAGCCTCTTTGTGGATGGACAAGTGAGGCATCCACATGCCTGCAGAGGCAGGACCTACTTCACCCTAGTCCTGCACTTTGGAGTAAGTAGCTGACTCATCAGAGGGAGTACAAAAAGTGGTTATTGCTTAAAAGGACTGGGATTTAATTACTGCTGTGGGATGTGTAGAGCAATTTTTCCTGGAGATTTTTCTCTAAATCACACAAGCTGTGTCTATATTGCTAAATAAAAGCTAGACAGGCATGTGTTCACATGACTGAGGACACTTTGACATACCCTTAGAAAATGTGATGGAGTGGTCCAAAACAGAGCCAGCTAGCAAGCTAGTGGTTAAGTAAAGTGGACAGTCAGGAGACCAATATTTGATCTCAGTCTCTGTGCCTCTTTTTTAGCAAAATAAAGGCATGATAGAACAGCCCTGGTACACACACTGCACAGGACCATAGCTAAAGTCACAGTCTTCAAATGTCTGCCTTTCTGCAACAGCTGCCTCTGCTGTGAATGGCACAAGACCCTTTCTTTTTTCCCCAGACTGTTCAGAGGTCAGTTGGCTTAGGACACTGATCTGATGTTTGGGTCATACCACCGGGAAATGTGCCAGCCACAAGGGAGAAGAGGATCTAAAAAACAAAAGGGAAATGCCAGTGGATGTTAGTAAATATAAAGGCAGAGAAGCTATGTCCATCTAGTGACCAGTTCTGCTGATATAGCTGTTTCCTTAAAGTCTGTTAGTAGTTTTGTATCTATGTGTATACATATATGTTTATCTGCAATTGAGATGCAGTTTCCTACTGCAACTAAGGAAAACTAACCTCTAGCTACAGCCAAGCACTCCCATAATTTTCCTTATGCTATTTCCTTATCACTCATTTCACCTGCAGTGAACAAGTCCCAAACACTAAACCAGCACAACTGTACTCTAACTTCCGTTGGCCCAGCTCCCTGAACAAATTCACCATTGAATGGGACCCCGTCATGATGAGCCTGTGCTGGAACCCAAAAAGGAAAGTGCTTAACTGGGAGGCAAGAAGAGGAGCAGAACTGGCCTTTCTATCAGCCGACAGCTATTTGGCAGGCTCAGCTGTACTTCCAGCCATACTCCCAACAGAGAAGATTTTTATTCAAAAGAATTTTGTTCAACCAGACAATGTCTACTATTACATACATCGTGATACAAGCAGGAACAGACGCTTTTTTTTGTCCTGTAGCAGGGAAGGAGGGTTAATTTCTTAAGACTTGAAGATACGATTAATAGATAGAATCAGACACATGGGTCAATTTGGAACTGAAGTCCTTTCTGCTTCCGAGGATCTGATGTATATCCAGGCTTACCATGAATCTCACATCAAAGTAAGATCCCAGCATATACCTGCTGCTCCCCTTCCAGTGAAGGATCCATAAGTACATAAGCAGCAAAATATCCTGTATTCTGAAACTTTTGCTTATCCTTTTAGAACATTGCTTTCTGGGCACATCGAGAGTAAATCACATCTATGGGCTGAATCTCTCAGAAGGTCACTGCATTATTAATAGCTCATTCAATTTAGCTAATTGGAGGAAGAACGCTTTCTAAAGTAAGACTGGATTCTGACCACCTTTCTTGGATTTATGTTATTTTTGTCTTTAGCACTAATTGTTCTCTGTGCATAGTTTGCCACACAGCTATAACTCCTATTATCTGTATAATACCAAAACAAATAGCTGCTAGGCAATACTAATCCTTGCTACTGTCATGGTGGAGATTTTATTGTCACCCTTTTTTGGATCTTGCCCTAAAAAGGCTTTTTATGTTCATCTGGAAATTGAGTTGTTGCATTTCCTTAGTCATGCCTTCCCACTTCTACTACCTCCCACCATAGATGCTGCTGCTGCTGCTAATTTTCCATTGAGCACTAGCATATATTGCAGGGTATCCTCATGCCAAGATACATGAGGCACATTCAGCCATTCTGAGTTGAGAAAACTGCCAGCACAAGGATTGTCCTTTATTACCATGGTTTTTTAACAATGAAATTTGTTCTCAGGAAGAAATTTGCAAAGTAAAAATAATACCTCAGCACCAAATCCCTTTCAAAATGCAATGACAGTGGCAAATGTATTTCTCTGTACCTTTGTCTAAGAGCAAGAATAAGTAGAGCATGTCCTCTGGCTACTTCTCTCCAGATACAATATTTATATTCAATCTCTATGACTGAACAATATACAGCAACATTTTGCAGTAAAGCCCTAATGATATTGTGCTATGTTCACTTAAAAAAACGCAGTGAGTTTTGTGTCACCCAGAGGATATATGGTTTCTGCTCTGAGGCTTCTTTTGACGGAATGACTTCATTGGTCATAGCCTTACACAAATCACAAAATGCTTGCACAAAGGATTTAAGTTAACATTTACAAATATCTTAAGAAATGAAGAAAAGTAATGATTTTTCTCCTTGCTACTTTTTCCATTAAAAAATTGCTATGGATGGTGATACAGACATCAGTGGATGCTGGGCCTCCAAGAAAGAGTAATAGTAATAGATTTACAGAGACAGAGCAGGGAGATTACATTAGAAGTATTTTTTTTTTTCCTGTGGAAAAGGGAGAAAATGATGGTAATCTTGGGGAAAAAAAAAGCTGTTTGAGTGCTCACAGTGTATAAGGTTTCAGGCCTGAAAATCACACTTAGATGTGCTATTGGGGAAAAACAAACACAAGCATAAAAGGCAGCTTGGACCTTTGAATCCAGCAAGCACTGAGGGTCGTCTTGCATATTTTATGATCAATCTCCCAAGATAAATAACAACACTCTGAAAACTTTTGACGATTTCAGTTTTATTAAATCACAGCAAGCTACTTTCCCATCGATCAATTAAATAGGCAAGACTGGAACTTGATTATATATCCCTGAGTTGGTCTGCCATAAATCAAGCCCACAATCGAATAAACATTTAATTATGTGTTCACAAATTATTGTGTAAAAACGGAGCATACTTACCAAGTTGTATTTTTCACTTTTTTTTATCTGGACAATTTGTTTCTCAGTAGCCAATTGCTAGACCCAGTGAACTTTCTCAGAACAGAATTTCGCTGACAAAGATCCTACATTTCCACTGACTCATTGTCCTGGTTCTAGCTAGGATAGAGTTAGTATTCACCGGAGCTGGGTGGAGAACTGAAGCTGGTAGCCCCTATGGCTGGGATAATTAATTAATTAGCTAACAGCTGGGGTTAATTTACCCAAATTAGCCAAAGGGCTATTCCATCCCATCTGACATCATGCTCAGTATATAAGTGAGGAGGGTGCTGAGGGGGGCCTCGTGTTACTTGGAAGAAACTAGCTGTGGAAATTTGTTGTAAGGCATTGTACTATATTTGTATTCCATCACTGTTTTGGGGTTTTTTTTTTTCTTTTTTTCATTGCTGTTAAATTTACTTTTTGTTCAATCTCAACACACATGGTTTTTGTTTGTTTGTTTACCAGTTCTCCCCCTGTTCTCTTGGAGGGTGGGGGGAGTGGAAGAGAGAGACTGCGTAGTCTGGTCCCGATCGGGGCTGAACCACGACACTCATGTACTTAGAATCATAGAATCATGGAGTGGTTAGAGCTGGAAGGGACCTTTGAAGGTCATCTAGTCCAACCCCCCTGCAAGAAGCAGAGACATCCCCAGCTAGATCAGGTTGCTCAGAGCCCCATCCAACCTGGCCTTGAATGTTTCCAGGAATGGGGCATCCACCACCTCTCGGGGCAACATGTGCCGGTGTTCTGCAACTCTCATTGTGAAATTTTTTTTCCTAATATCCAATCTAAATCTACCTCTCTCTATTTTAAACCTATTACCCCTCGTCCTATCACAACAGGCCCTACTGAACAGCCTCTCCCCATCTTTCTTGTAGGCCCCCTTGAGGTACTGGAAGACCACTATCAGGTCTCCCTGGAGCCTCCTCTTCTCCAGGCTGAACAGCCCCAACTCTCTCAGCCTGTCCTCATGGGAAAGGTGCTTTAGCCCTCTTATCATCTTCGTGGCCCTCCTCTGGACCTTCTCCAACTGGTCCATGTCCTTCTTATGTTGGGGGCTCCAGAACTGGACGCAGTACTCCAGGTGGGGTCTCAGCAGGGCAGAGTAGAGGGGGAGAATCACCTCCCTCGACCTGCTGGCCACACTCCTCTTGATGCAGCCCAGGATGTAGTTGGCCTTCTGTGCCATAAGAGCGCATTGCCTGCTCATGTTGAGCTTCTCATCCACCAGCCCTCCCAAGTCCTTCTCCTCAGGGCTGCCCTTGATCCATTCTCCACCTGTATTTGTGCCTGGGATTGCCCTGACCCAGGTGCAGAACCTTGCACTTGGCCTTGTTGAACTTCTTGAGGTTGGCACGGGCCCACCTCTCCAGCCTGTCCAGGTCCCTCTGGATGGCATCCCTCCCTTCCAGAGTATCGACGGCACCACACAGCTTGGTGTCATCGGTGAACTTGCTGAGGATGCACTCTATCCCACTGTCCATGTTGCTGACAAAGATGTTGAACAGGGCTGGGCCCAACACGGACCCCTGAGGGACGCCACTTGTGACTGGCCTCCACTTGGACATTGAGCTGTTGACCACCACTCAGTGCAGCCATCCAGCCAACTCCTTATCCACCGACTGGTCCATCCATCAAACTCATGCTTCTCTAGTTTAGAGAGAAGGATGTCGTGCGAGACAGTGTCAAAAGCTTTGCATAAGTCCAGGTAGATGATATCCATTGCTCATCCCTTGCCCACCGATGCTGTCACCCCATCATAGAAGGCCACCAAATTGGTCAGCCACAATCTGCGCTTGGTGAAGCCATGTTGGCTGTCACCAACCACTTCCTTGCTCTCCATGTGCCTTAGCATGGTTTCCACGAGAATCTGCTTCATGACCTTGCCAGGTACAAAGGGTAGGCTGACCAGCCTGTAGTTGCCCGGATCATCCTTGTTCCTCTTTTTAAAAATGGGGGTTATGTTCCCTGTCTTCCAGTCAGCAGCTGGCTCTCTTCTGGCAGCTGGAGGAAAGGACTCCATACCTTGCAGAAACAGGATTCATTCATAATCTGAATGTGTGCATTGCTGGCTTTGTTTATCCTGTGTTTAATTTATTGTGCCCAGGGAATCCATTTGTGAATGGAGTCCAAGACTGAGGAAAGCTGTATGCCAA
>WHYT01017363.1:19714-53253 GCA_009806455.1 Tetrax tetrax
AAGAAGAAAGAAAGAACAAAAGAAAGTAAGAAGGAACAAAAGAAAAAGGAAGGAAGGAAGAAAGAGAAAGAAAGAGGAAGAAAGGAAGAGAAAGAAAGGGCAAGAAAGGAAAGAAGTGAGGAAGGAAGGAAAATAAAAAGAAAAATGAAGAAGGAAGGAAGAAAGAAAGAAAGGGAAAAAGAAAAAATAAAGAAAGAAGAAAGGAAATAGTAATGCAAAAGAAGGGTGAACAATAATGATACAGTTGAAATTGCTGAACATACTTCCTAATCTCTCCCTCTTTTTCCCTTATGCTATCTATGCTTATTCTAACACTGCACCTCTGTGTCCTAACACTGATAACCTCAGACTGGCAGATGGACAAGTGTTCCAAGTTGTCAGCATCCCCAGATCCTTCAGTGCTGGTCTGTGTCCCATTTTTAATCACACCGTCCCTGTGCTCCTCTGCATACCCTCCTGTGTTCCCACTTTCAGTGCTCCCTCAATTATACTGTGTTTGTATTCCTCTACATTACAGCACTATGTTGGTCATAAATATTCTGTTCAACATAGAATAACTATTTTTCACTACTAGCTACTTAGAAAATTGTGGTTCTACCAAAGAAACATAAGCAAAATAAGAAAGGTAGAGCTGCACAGTCATTACAAACATTGCTGTCAGCTCAGCACGTTGAAAACAAGCTCCATGAAAATTAGAACACCTTCAGACAACGTAAGCCAGACAAGCTTCAGTTCAGAGTCCTTGGAAAATCAGTAAAAAATCTGGCTTCTTACTGCCAGGGACAATACAACTGACTTGACTACAGGGTACAGATATGGCCAGGAAACAGAAGCAGGGATGAGACAGTTAAGGAGGCATAATCCTTGGACATGCAGCAATGTGCTGAACGCAGGAGCAGATACATAAATAGTCGATGTTACGATTTCTCAGTGGAAATGACACATCCCATTGGGTGATTACACAATAAAATCTACAGAAAAAGATCTGTTCCAGGCAATAGATACTAGCAGTACAATGGAACTGGAAAAACTAATTGGATGCATATGTGCATGTGTGGTTTTTTTTTTTCATTTTTGGATTTCTATTTATATCTTTCCATTAAGCTGGAAGATATTTCTCTCTTTTACTACAATCTTCTCTGATTAGTGCTGCAAGAATAAACTGGTATTTGCAACACCTCTGATTTCATATGTGTAATGGTCTGTTGCTAGAAGGTTGAATGATTACACTATTAAACGTTTAGGTCTCCATTCATTTCCAGGATTAGAAGGACACTTTTTTTTTTTCACAGTCTAGCTAAGAAATATTGGGTGATCTGCACTTGGGAAGAGAAGACAGCTTACTAATTAGAATTGTTTTTAAAAAATTCAGTTTCACCGAACAGGTGACCTGCTTATTAAACATTTCTGTGTTGATTTGAAAAATAGCCATGATCATTTAAGCATGATTACGCAGAGCTATTTTCCACTTTGTTTTCCATAACTGGTGCTTATAAAGGCTAAGAAAAATTAAGGAAGACCATTACCAAGACAAGATGAAGAGACTGAGTAAATAGTTCTATACACCAAAGAGTTCAAATAATTTTGATTGAGTAATCCACAACATATTTGCAATCTGATAAATGGGGGTGGGGGAGAGGAATTGTTTTTTGAGAAATCACATACGTGTATGTGTACTGTGAATACTCTCTCAGGAGTTAGCTAGTACCTGTTATCAAAAAAAATATCCAATATTGGAGGAGAAATCTTAAAATATCACAGAAATAGTATTCTTTTATTAAGTGAAATCTTCCAGTGATGTACGTATGTAGAAAGGTAACTCTTTTAAACAAGTAAAGTGTGAGTAGCCTGACAGTCCACTTGCAAATTATGTGTAGACGATGTGCTGTTCAGCACATTTGTTAGAGTCTGACACAAATTGTGCTATTGACACTATTTTAGTGCTGAGTGCTAGTTATTAGCTATAGTCTGGCATTAATTAGTGGGTTTTTTCTTCAGGTGCTGCATTTTGCACTGTGGAAACATTAGCACTACAATTGATAAACAACTGAACAGACCAGAAAGTCTTATACCCAGGCTCAGCAGCTGCAGTATGTTGTCATTGCCTCTTGTTATTTTAGCCGTGAAAGTTTCCATTTCATCACCTCTGGGTGATGAAAGACAAGAGATATTCTTCATTCCTCCTTAGTATTCATTTTCTGAAACAACAATCTGAATACTACCATTGAACTACCTGGTGCAGCACCAACTGTTTCACATTTTTGTACAGTCACAATGAAAGCTTTCAAAGAGGGGTCAGCTCTTGGAAAATCGAACAATAAGAGGATATAGACACAGTTCTTCAGAAATTAGCATCTATTTCTAATTCTGAATGTGTTCTTTTGACTTTCCTTTCAGCAAAAGACTGAGGTTAAAATGCTTGCCTCATTTCAGTATTCTTTTTATTTTCTTTTTTTTTTTTAGATTAACATGTTTAATACAAATATGATTTTGATTTCTCCTACATCGTTGACCTGAGTTCCTAACTTGGGCTTCTTCTGGTGTAAAGATTACAAACTTACACAATTCCAGGGTCCCTATTCAATTTGAAGCTTGTACGAGGTATTTTGGGCCTTTCCTTTCCAAAATGAAGCTTTTAAAAAGGTACCATTCCTCACAGTGTACACAGACCTATTTAATGTCAGCTGATGCACTGCTATTTTGAGAGAGGCTGGGAATAAAGCTCTATAGTCTAAAGGAGGACATACAACCTGAAAGTGATACTTATTCAATCGCATTCCATTGCTGCTTTATATCGCTGCAATGAAAAAGCTTATTGTATCTTTTCACCATCCCAAATTAGACTTGAATTAGAGATAAGGTAAATTCTTTGAAATATAAAATATATAAGCGTAGGAGAAAGAAGCAGCTTGATGTAGTTGGCTAATGTCTTTCTGAATAGCGTAACTTGTATATGCATGGAAAATCTACCTTGTATTTTTACCTTGTACATTCTTCCCCGTCTTGAGAATATGAATCAGACATCTTAATGACAGTCACTCATCTAAACCTGGTATTACAGCAGGATAGACAGCAAAAATGTTGGAGGAAGAAAATGTGTTGCAGATGAGATGACCTAATAGCCAGAGGAATGTGAGGAGTGTGCAAAGCAGTTTTCTTACTATACAGACCTGGAAACATTGTGTCACGTTGTGCTGTGCATCCTCACTCATTGCGTTCGGAACAAAGAATGGAATAACCAGCCACCATCATAATGTCTGGGAAAAAGCAGATGAGGTCGGTTTAATAGAGATGTTATTCCTCTGCACGTTCCAATGGTTGAACTCCATTTATTTGTCATAAAATGTCAGTAAGATTTTTTTGAAAGTGATGTGAAATGTAATTTACATTACTTCATTTTTGCAACAAATGCATTTGGGAAATCAAGATGAAATTGTTAAGATTTAATTTTTTTTTATTACTAATGATAAATATGAATACTCTTTAAAATAGTACAGAAAAGAAGTACCTTTTACTACCAGTTTAATTCTACAAATTATAAAATGTGGTCTAGTCTTGTAGATGTTTTCATTTATTGATGAAAGTCCCTTTTTCTTAGGACCTACAACAGCAAACAAGAAATATCTTCAAGAAGGGAATTGCTTCATATCCCAACTTGTCATTGAAGAAACAGATTCGATGCTGGCATGACTGATTTTTAAACCCAAAACTGAGAGAGAAAAGGAAATATTAAAATCAAAGATAGAAAAGCATTTTAAAGAAATGTGGAGCTTTCAAACAACATAGCTTGCTATGCCACAGGAAACATCATAGGGAAAAAATGCTGTAAATGGAGAGTGGGTGATCATCCAAAACTGCCTGTCATAGATCTCTCATTTGAACATACCATGAGGGAAAGAATAACATGTTATAGCCATACAGTTATGTTATTAGTATCACATGGGTACCTGTCTGTCAGGAGCTATCCTAGAAAATTGGCATTTTAAAACAAATAGCAAGGCAGGTTAAAGATAAGGGTGCAGCAGAGTGGTGTTGGTTATTTTCCAGAAACTTATTATTGAGGAAAAAAAAATCCACAACATATTCTGAATTTGAATTTCTGCCAGCAATCGTAGCAGATAAATACTGGATAGGCACCAAATGATTTCCAGCTAGGAAAAGTAATGCTGCCTACTGAGAGGAAAATTTCCTTTTAGCTCATCAGATTGAGCTACTCCTTACAGCCTTACAAGGATGTCCTCAAACCTCAGCTGAAGGGATGTGCAAAATCTTCACATAGCAAGTCCGGTCACTAGATGGCAGAATCTTCTAATTAGTTAAGTGTGATTTGTTATTTAACCACCTCCGGGAAGCCAACCTGTTTCTCAGTGATGAGAGCAGTGCAGCAAGTCGTTCTGATCTTCAGTTGCGCAGTGGACCACACATCTTTGCTATGGAATCCAGTCACCAGTTTTTCTCATTCAGTAGTTTTTTCCAGCTATCCCTTCAAGGGAGGCAAATATTTTCTATTATGTAAATTGCTTTCAAGCAAGCACAGAGTAATTCTGGCTTATATTTCCAAGTGTCTTGCTAGGGGTTCAGAGGCCAAATTTTAAGTCTTTGTACAAATCTTCCTACAAGGGACACTCAAGTTTGTTTGGTAGTGTTTGACCTGGTAGCTTACAGCACTGATATAATTCTAAGGTGGGTGATAAGGGAATCTCACAGAAATTTGAAATCCATAATATTCTTTTATTCAAGCTGGGACTTTACAGTATGGATGGGCACATAGGCAGTGTGACAATGTGTGCACGTTGTAGCTGCATGTGTGTGTCTATGACATATATTCCTAGATATATATGAATAAACATATTAGTTAATGAATTAGAGCAATACAGTGTGTTGAGAAAACCAAGAGCTCAGGCCAGCTTTAAACTTTAAAACGGAACATTTTGAGATTAATTTATTAACACCACACTTTGTTTCAATGGTTAGTCCTCATTAACCAACAGTCTCTTGTGTATTGGGTAGGATGTCCTGCATGTTTGCAGTCCCTTCTGCTTACCTTGCAGCTGTTTGTTTCCTGGATGCTTCTTATGTGCACCCACAGACATCTTCGCTGCTTCAGTTGTTACATTACTCACATAGCTATTTGAAATATTTATACATTATGTCTGGCTTGCCATAACAGTTACAAAATACTTGTATAATGTTACTGGTTATACTGCTTGTAATATTTGGCTTCAAGGCAAAGTAGTATTAATTATATTCTAATTGATGATCTTCTAATTTATATGTGGCTTCTGCTTTGGCTGCATGCAGCATAGTGTTTGAAAAATATTGCATAGAAGCCCATCAGTGCAGAATAATTCCACCTTATTCTAAAATAAAGATGAATATTCACAAAATATTCTTAGATGAATATCGTCTACTGCTTGTTCAGATCCCTGTGTTTTGGCTGATGTCATTAGCTGCAGGATAAGGATCTGGTTACTGAAATTATGCAGATATACTGTGGACCACAGTAGTGGATAGATGCAATTATAGTATCTATTTTACTGGGTTGCATGAAGATAGATAATTGGATAATATGGCATACTTTTATCGATATTGAATATTATATTTTGGACAGTATAACACTCCAGTTCTGCTATCTTTATTGACTGAAACATGGCCAAGTCTCATTACTTTTATCACCAGTTTTCAAATCTAGTGTTTTATTCTTAAGTCTCCAAATACTAGGTTAGATGCTTATGTTAAAGACTAATTTATTTTTTAAATAAAAATAAGAATGTCCAAGTTCATTGTTCTGAAAACCAATCTGTAAGGAAATAAAAACTTCCTCAAGACTCCCTAAATCTTATTTTGGTTCCTTCAGTTCCTGGAACTGGCCATGGAAGTTTGCTGAGTGCCCACCTGTCATTCTCCATCCTGTCAGCTGATCTTTGAATCACAACAAAAGTAAATGCAAGGGGGAAAATATCCATCAGCATAGAAGTTTTCCCTCTCTTAACTGTACTTTGCCTTGGATACTTTTTCAGCTAACAGTTATGAGAATTGTATGTCTTGTGGGTTTGTCCGTCATGATAAGCAAGGCATAAAGTATCTCAGGCAATACCTCACTTCTTCAGAGATTGCCTTAGTCAAGAACTTAAGTCAATATCAGGTGTTGCCTTTGGACATACGTCTTCCTACTCCAACATTAATTAGATAAAAAGGGTAAATAAAACTTGTTTAATGTTTTTAGAGAGCAGAATTAACAACTTGAAGACCAGTAAAGCTATGTGGATCAATGCGGATTGTGGAGTAAAGCCTACCTCAGAGCATCACAAAGTTACGTGAGACCTTGTCTGCATCTGTCCAGCCTTAACTGGCTATATCAATCTAGTAATTGCTTCTAGAGAAGTAACAGGTTAATTTGGTGATGTAACAGTTTCCATATTCATTATATTTGTAGCACATTTGCAGACCAGAAGGTGATGGAAAACCCAGTGACAACTGCTAATTGGCCTTGGATATGGAGAATATCAAGGAGATTGGCCTGGTTATGTGATTAGCAAGGCTATTGGTGGCATATGCAGGCAGTCTGCTATAGGAAGTCATAAAAAGTGAAAAGGCGAGTACCTCTGAGCGAAACACATCTATGGGCATCCAACACCACATTGGATGGCAGAATGGCTGAGCTTCTGATCTTATGATGGAAAAGCTACATATGGAAGTTGAGCCAGACATCCAGAACCCCAGACATGGGGGTCAAAGTGACTGTCCTCTTCACCTGAGCTCATGGTGCTGGTCTGGCATGGGTGTGAAGGGTGTATATGCTGCAGAACAGAGGTCTTCAATCAGGAATCACTGTCAATGTGCTATATCCATCCTGCTCAGAAAATAAATTTGAGATTCTATATAAAAGAGTTGCGTGATTTTGCTCTTGCGTCCACTCGACTCCTCATTTCCCTGTGACAAACTGCTACTCTAATGTGACAAAAAATGCTTAAGTGAAAGAACAGAAAATCTCCAAGTACTTGTATTTTTCCATGATTTTAGAGAATTGTGCCTATAATGTGACTTCGCTGATGTAAAATTCAACTCCTGTAGTGTACTAGCAGGCATGTATTCCAGAAGTCTCTTCAGCTAAATAAAGTGGAGGTTTCCAGGCAACAAAGAATTTAGCAAAATCACATCCAAAGCAAGTGCATGAGATGCCTACATTTCCTTTAAATAAAACCATAGGCCATCAGAGGAATGCATTGTTTATAAAAATGATCATAAATCTCATTCTAAAACACTGTTGTTTGAACAATATCGAAACATTTCCTTCCATAAAAGGATTCTGTATTAACTTCATATTGAACTTGCAGGAAAACATTGTAGTATTTGAATATTTAATATTCTAAAATTTGTTAAGTTAGCATTTTTCATTTATCACTTTAGAGAAGACACTAAGTTGACTGGGTCTCACAAAGTGGAAAGCAAATCTGAAAAATTAGGACTACTGCAGCCCAAAGTTATAGCAGTAAGAAATGTAAGTTTCCAAACACAGAAACAAACAAAAGTGAAATGACTTTACTATGCCTTGCACTCAACTATGGTGGCAGACAAAGTTCATGGTGTCCTTATTATTTAGTTTAAGAAACTGGTAGGAGAGCTTTGAAAATGTGTGTAACAAAATATCTGGATGTCAATTCACTTATGGCTGGTGATGTAAATGCAACCAGAAGAAATTTATTAGTCAATAAGATCAAAAAACCTGACAGTGGAGAGGAGACAAGGAAGCAAGGTAGAGAAGGTGGCCTTGGCAAGGTGAAGATAACTGAAGTAACAGCAGTTGATATATCTTTTCTTTCCTGCCATGATCTGAATGCTTCACGGAAGCTAACTTGGAAAAAAAAAGAAGAAAAAAAAAAATGAAGGGAAAAGTTTGCACTGGCCACCTAATCTCCTGGGTATAGCTCTACATTGCTAAAAAGTGAGATTTAGGGGCTAGTGAGATCTGCAGACAGAACAACCTTTTATTTTCCTGATACAGTGCAGAGAAAGTGGTGAGATTAAGGTTTTTCCCATCTTCACAGAAAAAGAAAATATCTTCTTCCTTTCATAATTTTTGTTAGTCATTTAAAAAACATTTATGGGAAATAAGCCAACAAGCGAAAGATTACTAAGTGTATATACAATTTATTGTATCTTCTGGAATACATTATTGCCTCCTGAATTGTTGAACAAGAATAAGAAAAAAAGAAGAAAGGAGAAAAAAAAAATGAGAAAAATAAATAAAGAAAATCACAGTCCTGCCAGAGAAGAAAAAATTCCTCTCTGTACCAACAAGCTCAGAAGGGGCTCAGCACCCTGATAAAGTAGCTATAAAACAGCAGCAAACTGGAGCTGCGCAGGCCTCTGGGGAACACACGTGCAGTCAGTTTGTTGCAATTTGGCAATTACTTCTGCGGCCAAGCAGTTTGTTATTAGGGATGTAGAAAAGTGCTTTTTTAGGAAGCAGGAAATAAGATATGCAGGAGCAGTGTTGCCAGCGATACTCTGGGAGAACTGGGAGCACGGGCTTTGCCACTGTGACAGATGATTCCCTTGCTCTTTCCGGCGATGTAACAAAATATTTTGGCAGGTTAGGTTCACATAAACATATTGCTAACGACACACAAAGACGCAGGGTCTAGCTTAAGAAACGCTGGTGCTTTCATTTGGTCGGTTCCAAAATGCGAAAACCGATATTGGCCACCGGAGGGCTCAAACACATCTTCAGGGATGTTATCCCAGCCCACCGCCTGCGCTTGGCCACCGAGCGAGGATGGGACCTGGATGGCGTTGCACAACCAGGAGTGAATATCTGAGGACCTAAATATCAAGCACTGTGGCTAGTGAGATGTAATTATGAGGTGGATATGAAGTTGTCCTGAAATGTAATTTGCATATTCTTCTTTCCTTCTGCAAAAGAGTGCTCACAGAAGGAGGCTCTTCTGTTCCTAATGGCCATCATTGTTAGGCTCAGTGCTTTAGGCATAAAATATTCTTTCTTAGACAATTTACAATAAAAATATTTTCCTTTATACAAAGACCGAATCTGTAAAAGTAAAAATGAAGGCAATTAGGCAGTAATTTTACGATTTTCACAGTGCAGCAGGTTAAAGCGTAGTAATCAGAGAAGTGTGATTTCTGCAAAACCAGATGATTGCAAATTAGTATTTATTTATTTATGAAGGATTGTCAGAAAGTTATGACAAACTCCGGATAAAGAGGGAGGGGTTAATTAACTCGACTTATGACATGAAGGAGATATGTCTTATCTAACTGCTAAAATAATATCTCATATATTTTTACATGAAAAGAAGTGCAAGGTCCTCACAGATTTTTCTGGGAAATACTGTCACCTGCAGATTATTATTCATCTTTAAAAAGCAGCACTCCAGATAAGTATTTGGATGAAGTTAAACAAGACCATTTAGAAAGCACATCGACAGTATCAGTTAATGATTTTCTAAACTACTGAGGCTGGTAATATCTTGAGTGCAGAACTAGGTTATATTTAACACCGTGGAAGCTGGAAGGTCCTCACTCAGATAGGAATCCACCATGTCAAAAAGATACATGAATATGTAGTGTTAAAGGGATGAAACTCTCCACGCTGAGATGAAATTTTAAATGGATGCCATTTTAACCAAAAAGGAGATGAACTGGAGTGCCATTATCATTATTTTTCAGGTAAGTAAAAGAGGTACACGTTAAGATTCGCAGTATGCACACACAATGTTTTCAAAGGGAACAGATTTTTGAGTGAAACTAGGACAATGAATTCCTGTTAAAATATCATGAAGGGTGCCAGAATTGATGGATCTTCTGAAAGTCTGGTCCACAATAAAACTCACTAAAAATCTGTTAACATGTGTCTGTTTTAAGTACACGTTTACCGGTTTGACTGGGTCGAGCTGGAGCATCCAGCTGAAATAGTTGAGCACACAAATAGATTCTCACACACTTCCTTGATGTTGTCAGAAGCGCTAATGGATGGATTTCTATTTCCCTTTGCCCTCTTGGACCACAAACTGGTTCCAGGTGGTCCATCTCCCCCTGCCTTCTGTGGCACATTCCCAACACTCTCTTAAACCCACTCCAGCCCGGACAAGTCAGGATTTTTACAGCAAACTAGTAAAGCACCAATTCCAAGCCTGCATTTTCTTTTTCTTTAATTTTCTTTCTATTCACACTCAAACTTTAATTATTAATTTCATCATCAATTGTTAAGTGATTTTTATTCATGTACTTTTATAAATACATACTTATATGTAAAATAGATATGTAAATCTACATCCATATGTACAAATAAAAATATTTTATATTTGTACATATTTATAACCATATTAGTATATAAATATGGGTATGTAAAGAGAGAAAAAGAGATGTTCAAGAGTTCTCTCTATGTGAGGCTCTTGAGGGACTTCTAGGCTAAAGAAGGTGGCAGAGCTTGGGCAGCTAACGAGTCCTGGGGAGTTTTGCAAATACCTGGAGTACAGTTCAGGCAAATAGCAGGGCTGGGACAAACAACGGCTGCCTTGGGGTCATCACCGTTTCATTTTCATATTACTAAGGCTCCTTCTCAGCCTTTCATTTGTGCCTGCAGCCAACGATGAAAGTCAGGAAAAATTAATCAAATGAGATGTTTAACAGAATTATATACTTCTTATTCCAATTAGAAACTAATTGGCCAGATACTTCTTGACAGAGCAAGATCAAACATGCTGAGTACTACATTCATGAAATCCATTCAATCAACACGACTGACAAAGAACCAAGGTGTTCCTTACCATACCAATCACACACCTACAAACCAGAATTTCACTATATAAAATATGGCAAAGGATTATTCTGATAGGAATCTTTCTGAAAACAAACAAAACTATCAATAGCAAAATGTCAATTCTTCAACGACAAAAAAGTTATAAAGGAAGGAAAAACAGAAAAGGTCTTCAGGAATGAGCTTATTTAAGTTATTATTTGCCTAAAAATTGTAGTAAGATTAGTATAAACGGATAAGATTTTTATCCTGTATTTTGTTGGTCATGTATCATGAAGTTCCTGATTGTTACAGCTTTCCATAAATCAAGTTAAAGAAAAAATCCCAGTTTGATAATCTTCCTGTTTCACTATCAAACTGTATAATTTCCTACACCATATGTACATGAAACGTTACCTTGAGCTGTATCACTAAATCAAAGTTGATACATAATTAAAACAAGTATTAACAACTGCTGCCACATAACTCAGACTATTACATTCTTTCCCAGAAAGAAAATAAAAGTCACGTCATGCGTTGTTTATTCTTGAAAGTGAAAAATTTATTATACTCGCATTCTTCACTTGTAATAGATTTCAGAGCAAATCACTGTATTTTCATCTCAATTTTCTAGTATTCTTCAGTGGAAAATGCTGGAAACTGAAGTTCCATATGTATTACCAATAAAAGTAATATAAATATCTTGAGGCCTGTTTAGAGGCATAGTACTTCTTGGAGTTTTAGTGCGTATGCCAGATTTTGCCGAGTTTAGAATCAACTTAAAGTAGATAAATAAAGTTCCAAGGTTCTATGAAAAAAAAATTGTTTCTGGCTTAAGCAGCTACCTTGCCTTGTAATTTGAGAACTAAGATAGTAAGAAAAGAATACCTTTAATTCTCATGTACTGAAACCTTGTACCATTCACTGTCTATTACGTAATTCTTCAATTTTACATTCATTATAAAAATATATTACATTAAAAGGAATGCCTACACTCTCCTCCAAAAACACCCTGGATTTCTTTCTTTCTTTCTCTTTTTTTTTTTTTTATTTTTTTTTAATCTCATAAAGTTTAATTAGGGTATTTATTCCCGAGGATTTTACCTTTCAATTTTAGAATACATTTTAAAAACATAGGCTATTAATAGTGTTGTATTTACTAATCAAATTTGATACTGGCTTTTGATTTTCTGCTGAGACCACTTTTTAGCACAGTGGAGTGAGGAACCAGAACAGTAGTTTTTCAGGTCTGTCATTCTCAGTTTGTGATTATACTTCTGGGAAAATGAGAGAATGCTGAAAAATGATTTTGATTTTGCAGAGAATTCATTCCCATATAAACCAATTCTTTTGAAATCTGATGTCGTAGTTTAACCACAACATCTGAAGATGAGGAGTTTCCTGTCAGGGGATGAGGAAGAAATTCTCTATTTCTGAAAGGAATTTCTGCTGAACTGTGGATACATTAAGCCTCACCAAAGCACAAGCTTTTGTATCATTTTGGACCTAGGTTCTCATTACAAAATTCAAGTTTTATTGTTGAGTTAGGTTTTTTTTAAAATTTTATTTAATATATTTAATAATTATTATATTTATCATACTTCACTGTCTATTTTGTTTTAAAAAAACCAAATAACCATATCCTGAAATATATCCATGTGAACACCCTTCTGGCCATCCTACATTTACAAGTGTCACATGTTCAAATTGAAAAGGCAATTTGCAGCAAGAAGTGTGAACATATAAGATCTTCCAAAAGCTAAATGAAGATGGTTCTGCTACTGCTATTCACACACATATTTTTTAAAAATGCAGAGAGACTGCTCAAGCACAAAATGAGAACTTAAGACCTGTCAGGTAAGAAATGAATGCTTAAATGCTCTAAGAGGTAAGGCTGTTTTCCCTGAGTTAAATCATCATCTTCTGTCTGTATTCACGGCAGTCAAGTTAAAGAAAAGAGCACTTACCCTATCCACAGGCCAAGAACATCTTGTGTTTAGGCTCAGTGAAATCCATGCTGGCCTTGACTAATGGGCTTTATCCTGTCATAAAATACAAAATTAGAATGAGAAAAATGAAAGTCAGAGCAGCAATTTCTCCAAGTCAGAAAAACTCTGACTGAAACTCCTAAAAAAGCCTTGTACTGATGTCCTCCAGTGTTTGAAATAAAGGAAAAAAAGATGTGCAGAAGGGGCTGAATTTTAAATGGATTGTGTGAAAGATATTCTAGCTCTCTTAAAGCCAGGCAAATGCAAAAATGCCAAACAATTAGGGCTTAGAAAAAAAAGCAGCAGTGAAATCTGTGTGCATGCCACATCTTAGTATTGCAGAAGTGGTAGGAGAATTTAAAGACATGAAAAAAACCAATAGCTATCTCTCTTCTAGATATTTGTTTATAGCAGCTTTAGAGGTTTTAGATCTTTCTATTCTATTAGCATTATAGAAGCTATACAGAGCTGGTACAAATGGAAAGAGAGAGGGAAAGCACGAGGTTAAATAAGGAAACATTTGTGTATAAAGACTTTGATGGAATTTATTTTTTTTCACTGTTAATTTGCCTTCCTTTGCAATCTGGATGATTGTTCCCTAATTAAGCATATTAAACTAGAACAGTCTTTTTTGAGTCTGATAAAACAGGCAGAGTCTACAGATAGCGAGGGGGCAACAGTCGTCTTTGTATCTTTTCTCAGGTTGCAGGATGTATGACATTTAAGTTATAACTGTGATATGAGGATGATTTTGAGTTTTGTGCTATAGTTACAACTGTGGTCCCTGTACACAAATAATACCCCTAGCTACCAGTTCCCTGGGTGGTCCAGGGACTTCCCAGCAAATCTCTGCCAAAATGACACCACGGGCTGATTTGAGACAACCAATAGCTTTGAGAGCATGGACAGCTTTGAGACAACCTTTTTGAGACAAAGTGCTTGAATGATCTCCTGCCACCTTCACAACAAAGCACTTGATCACATGTCCCAGGATGGCTCCAGGTGGGACTTTCAGATAGTCTCAGAAGTTCTCCTGCCAGATCCTGTACTACAGGGGTCGACTGATAGGCAGTGTTTGTATAGAATCATAGAATGGTTAGGGTTGGAAGGGACCTTCAAAGGTCATCTAGTCCAACCCCCCTATGCTTAAATATGTTGATTTTCACCCTGGATGAAGAGTTGCACAGGCTCAGTGAGTCCTCCAGCCAGTTCCAGTTGTAGAATTCACCATGCCGAAAAAAAAATAGATAATGTTTTTGTCAGTCAGTAGGAACCTTTATTTGTGCTCACACACTCTTTTCTCTTATTGCAATCTGAACAGTTTTTTAATTTTTAATTTTTTTTTTTTTGGAAGTTGTAGCAAAACAATTCACACATTTTATATTCTTGAAAAACTAGGAGTTAGCATATCTTCAGGTAAGCCATTCAATTGATTGTAAGTGTTTAAAGCAAAAACATGGTATCTGGTAAATATTCTGATAGCTTCACTTTGCAAGAAATATGATACTGAAAGCATTTTGGATTACTTGCAAATGTATTATATGTTATTTCAGTCAATGTTGAAGATGCCTATAACAACTTCTTATATTCACCCTCTTTAGAAACTCAGCTACATTCTGTAAATCAGAGCATGATAGACATATTCTTTCGAAACTAAAAGATTGTTTTTACACGGAAAATCACAACATTATTTTTCCCCATTTAATATTATTTCTAAAAATATTCTGCTCCAGGTAGCCCGCTGATCCAATTTTTCCCTCAGCAGACTACTTAAAAAAGCACAGTACAGAAATTAACAATATTTTCAGCTAAAAAAATAAATAAATCCATAATTGAAGGTTCTCCCAAATATACAGTTATACACAGGAAACAGGTACCTTAACAGGAGTTTAACAGACAATTTCTTGAGAAATTTTGCATCAGTAAACAAAAAGTGCAGACTAAAAATTAATCAAGTAATTAAGAGCAAAATCATGCCAAAAGAAACTGAAGTGGATCTGATTTTACAAGGATTTGTCAGTTAAAAACATCAACCCAAATTTACTGAAAGACTTCTGAATTAAAAGCTTGAATGCTGAAGTCAGATAGCATACCTTTCCTGTCTATGGCTCCAGCAACTTCAAGAGGAGCACAGCACTCGAAATTATGGATGCAAAATGAAGACAAATAAAGGAAGGAAATAAGATATGCTTGCCTCAAAATGCAGCACAGTGTCAACTCAGCCAGATGAAAACTAGAAATGAAGTAAAGTGCTAGAAGAGATAGCACATGGTGCTATTGATGTAAAATGAGTAAAAGAAAGCACAAGGGTACACATCATTTATCATCCATTATTAATAAAAGATATCAACTTACAATAATTAATTTATCTAAGAAAGTACCTTCGGGAACCATTTAACATAAAGCCTCAGAGGAAATTGTTGTATTTTTGTGAACATATGTGCATAGATACTCATAACATCACCTCAATTCTGTTGGCTTGCAGGATAGGTCAGCCTTCAGACTCAGTTTGCTATTCTCAAATAAAGTAAAATTTTAAATAAGCTTGTAAACAATTTCCTGGTTTTCAGTCTTAAAGTCCAAATATCCAGCATGATGAAATTTCCACAGAAATGCATAGGCACCCGTACAGAAACTAATAAACTAATACAAAAAAACCCAAATGCTGAAGCCCAACACAAAGCCTTCAGTCTTGCTCTGCTTGCTTCCTGCATACAACCCAAAGATGTTTCTGACACCCCTGATCCCAGGATGATTTGAATATGCAAGATCGTGTCTTCTTTGTATCTGTGTAGGCTGCTTCCTTGCTGTGAAGGCTACCTGAGACAATTCTCTGAGTTTAGACCTCATGGAGGGTTTTTACTCAATACCTTGCTTAACTGAAATGCAATTCCTTCCATTTGCTTTCCTTTGGATCAACGCTAGTCGCAGGTTTTGCAGCTACTCTGTACATCTCAAAACCACAGAAATGGTCCAGTTTGGAATACGCAGAGCAGAAAGGCTGTTTTCATGGCTTTTAACACTGTTTAACATGATACAGGTGCTGTACTCAGCTATTAATAGCTCTAAAATATCTCCAGTACTTTAGTGGACTACACGAAACAAAGAGATAGTTATATGGCATCAGTGGGTTTTCTGCACTTTCTGCCCTCTATTTTTCCACAAATTTTGATGTCCTACTTTCTTCACATGAACAGAGCTCCCTTTTCAAAGCAGCAGCCAGTTGCCCTTTCATCCTCTCCTGCGTTTGATACCATACAGTTTGCAGGCCAATAAAAGATGAGCCTGAAGTAGAGGATATGTCTGGCCTTGTTTATTACTGAATTTATCTTTTCTTGTTACTTCTGCGTTGAGCTTTTTCTTACGGGTAAATAAGCACTGGGAGCGATCTGGAAAAATAAGACTTTCGGTAGATGAAGATGAAACACATGAAAAAAGTGGCAAATTGTAGTGACACCTAAGTGTAAGATAAATTACATCCTGTGGTAGCAAAATTACTTCCCTGACGACACCGTCCATTCACCATTATCAGCCACTCTGTACATGCAGGACTATTCACAGAATGAGAAAAGAGTGGGTGCGGATAAATTATATGTCCCTAGAGCATCAGGGAGTGCTAGAGTTCAGAAATAAGACACATGGAGGATCATCTATTTAATACTAAAATTCTAAAATATTAAAGGGATCTGACTTAAAGTTTGTATTTATCATCTCAGAATCAGACGTCTCTAATTCTTCTTATATGCTTTATTGAATTATTCCTCCATTACTATGACAAAGTGCGTGCTGAATAAGTTGAACAGATTTTCATTTCTAGATTTCCAGAAGGAACATTGGTTATTCCCACATCCTACAGGACTGTGCTACAAATTTTCTCCTGTTAAATGAGTTTTGTGATAACAAGAAAGCATCAACAGAATCAATCCTTACACAGCTAATTGAAACAAAGACACTGGAAAAATAAAAAAGACATATCGAGAGCAAGAGCAAATGTGCTGAGCTACATGTTTGAAGTGAATTTCATAGTTTGTTAGAGTTTGCATTCAGCGCTTTCAGACTTCTTTAAAAGACTGTATCTTAATAACTGTGGGTCATTTTCCTATATTGCAGACATCTCAAAGTTTATTAAACCTTCTCTCCACTAACAACCCCCTTTTTTTTTGCTTGAAGGAAAAAGGAAATGAGTAAAATTTACCTTTTTATATAATAACAAAAATTATATTTTAATGAGAAAATATTATAATAAACATTTAATGAATGAGGTAATATATACACTTGTTTGTAAATTTCATAAGGTTTTGGCGGTTGAGTGAAAAATAAAAATCAGTATAATTATAAGTTACAATACATTTATATTGGTTATTTGAGATGTGTGCAATATCAGCACGCATAAAATAAAGTATTTTAAAGACAGAGAAAAAATTCCACTATAAATAATAAAATATAAACCACTCTCCTGTAAAATCCCTAAAATTTTAGGTAACTTGCAATGTCCTACAGGAAGAAACATGTATATTGACTATAATTCTACATTACTGTACATCACATGCTGCGATCACAATTGTGATCCACAATGAGGGAGTGCAAGCCAAGTAATTTACCTCCTCTTTTGAAAGATAGGGCTCAGCAAGCACTGAATTTTCCACCCACCAGGTAAGTCATTCAGAAAGGATTATGGGAAGTGTATCTCAAAATATTCAAAGTAAAGGCAGATGAAAAAAAAAGTCATAAATTCCTTGCAGATGGTAAGATCTTATTTGGCAGTCCTCTTTAAAAAAAAAAAAAAAAACAACAAAAAAACCAAACACCTGGGATTTTACAAAGAAAATTATTTTACTGGCATGCAACACTGAAGATATATCATCAAATAAATAATCTGTAGCTAGGCATCTAGCAAATCTATTAGCAGCAAAGAGGGTAGCCATTAAAGCCATATAATAATTTTATCTTATTTATTTATCTTCCTAAAACTAGAAAGTGTTGGGGTTTATTGTGCTTTACTTGCCAGGCTTTACTAGTAAAAAATTCTGTTTACTTTTTTTTTTTTTAATTTAACCTTGGTTACTAGTTAATAGGTAGTAGCTACTGCTTGTGAAGAAAATCAGCAGAATATTTTAGTCCATTGTTTTCAAACTACTTGCCTAAAATGTTTTTAAAGATAAACAATCCTGAAACACTTAAGAAAAGTAAAATCTAATGTATAAACTCCTATTTTACAGAAAGTGAATAGAAGACTTAATCCTAAAAATTGAGTATTGAATGGTATAATTCTGGAGTTAAATATTTATTTACAATGCAGAAAACAACAAGACTGCTTTGTTAAATACTTTGGAGTTGAAAAATTATCTTCCATTCTTACAAAAGCTAAAGAGTATTTTAGTGTATTTTTTTAGCCCATAAGAAGGTTAAGAACATGATTTTTCTCTGGTCTATAATTGCTAAGAAAGACAGTGTATTTTAATATTTTTGCCACAAAATCTGCTCTGTAGATTATGCTTGTAAATCCTGGAGATTATCCATATGAAATGGCTGAGTAGTCATGAACAGATTTAAAAAATCTTTAAATCTGTGTCAAACGCTGTTCTTTGGAGGACTTCAGGACTGATGCTTTTCTCAGCTCTTCTGGGTGCATCTTCCTGACACTGCCTCTTCTGGATTGAAAACCTATTTCTTATTCCTTTTATAAAATACAAAGGTACTTTGTGTAGGTTTTAAGAACTAGGAACTGCTGAAGATCAGAAATATCAAATCCTCCAGGGGGAAAAAAAAATAACAATAATTTTAAAAGAGTACCTTTGGTCCAGATTACAGGATTTTATCCTAAGATAAGGAGCGCACAAGGGTGAAGCCCTTAAATTTGCTCAAATTGGTCAACCTTAGAGGTTAGTTCCAGACACTTTTTCCATGTCTAACGTGTAACCTCTTCCACATCCACATCTCAGTTACCCAGCAACAAGGCTGGTATATTAACCCAGAATGCAACCTAATTCTTGCAAGAATTAGCCAACATAATAAGTAGGAAGATATTTTCTGAATCTACGTTCTTCTACGAAGCTATTTTTGACATCAGGCTTCTTGTGTATACTTTTGTCTTTATGGCTCGAGACATAAACAATTTGACATGATTCTTTAAGATGTACTGAATAAGTAAAAATAAAATGCAGCAGACAATTCTCTTAAAAAGATATGCAGAAGCGTGAGGATGTAGTCCAGACACATTCAGCTCACAAACAACCCAAGGAAGCAGAGATTAACCACCTCTAAATCCAGTACAAAGCCTTTCTCACAGTCTGAAGGAGGAGATTTCATTCTGAAAAGAAACAAATACTTTAACCAGCTATTTGCGACATAATCTCAATTAAAAAGTAGGATTAGTAAAGCTATTAAGGCTTGTTACCACATAAACAACAGGTGTAGCAAGAAGAAATGATGTCGTCATGTAGATGGAGGAAAAAATACTAGCTTCCCCAGCTAAATGAGGAAAATAATTGTATCGAACTCAGAGCACATCTAACAGGAACAGGATTGAAGGCAGTGAGGGATCCTGCTTAAGGAGGCATTAGCACTTTCCAGTTAGTCTGCAGTTCAACTTGATAGCCTTGAGATCATGTAAAATTCTATTGTACTAGCAATCTCCACACACATCAGTAAGTAAATACTAGCAAAATCATATTTTTGTATAATGTGCTTCTTTGCCCCCTACACAAAATCATTTTTTCAGAACAACTTCATAATCAAAATACTTTACACTACTGAGGCTAAATTACAGGCTGAGATTTCTGGAAATATATTCCAAAATTTTCTTACCGTTTTGAAAGCAATGAATATATATCGGTGACGTGGATTAATACTGTGGTTATCATAAGACAATGCAACATGTTATTGTTAAGAGGTTTTATCATGCATAGAAATTTTATTTTTAACTTTTGAATTGCTCTTTTTTAAGAATCGAAATTAAATTTCAGTGTGAAGATATGCAGGAAAGTAATATATATATATATTGAAACCTGTAGCCAGAAAGATATTTACTTATTTATTTATAAGTGATATTTTATAAAACATCACACAAGTGTAATACATTAAACTTCATTCAAAAACACATTTGCAAGCTGATTTTGTCTGGAGATTTATAGCGGTTCATCTCTCCTGGTGTTCGGTGATTGTGATGCAAAGCAGAATAAATACATTCTAAGTACTTAGAATGAATTAGGTGAATTAGGCTTAGGTGAATTGCCTCCCCTCCACCTGCGAAGAACAAAGAAAAGCTCAGCTAAATTTTAACACAGAAAAGTCATGCCTAATGTGTATGCATTCATATAGATAACATGAACAGGCCTGTGCAAAGCTGCACTAGAAGACAGGACAGATGTATCAGTATTTATTGTATTAAAACCTGTAGTAATATATACACATCAGTGTTCTGCTTCCAGCGCCTTCCATGGACCTTTCAGTGCCCTCTCTTCTTTAAAAAGACTCTGCTTTTTCATTGATGTATTTTTAAAAGAAATCTGGCCAAAAAGACCCTTCACTGTTCTTCTGTGCCAACATTTTTCCAGTCTCAAGGATTGCAATGAACAGGGATAACTGCCAGATGTAAAACACATTAAAAGTCCGAGAACATCTGACCTTATTTTAAATGCAGTCCAAGGCTGGAGAAACTTGCTTGGAGCTTGGTGTTTAGGTGTGGAAAATACAATTGGTCACTTGCTGGTCCAGATAATGAGAACTGCTGTATACGATAGCTGAGAAATTTTATATAAAGTCCAATAAACTATGACTCTATTTAGTCTACAGAGACTTTTCCCAGTATGCAGCACGATTTAGTCTACAGTAAAGTGAAATCTAAAATTTCTCTTTTATTTAAGATACTGGATTTGGAAGGATACGGGAGAGTTATTTGTTGCCAACTCTTGTGGGCCATCATCACACAGTCATCTAGGCCACCTGCCAGGTTATACCAGACTTAGCTTCACCCGTCAACTAAAGAATAGGCAATCTAGTGATCTTAAAGGATTATAATCACGGTACTTCTGGAAAACATTCTGGGCATGACACACCTTGCGTGGAGGCCACCGCTCCATGCAATGTACCTCCCGAAGAGTGATGTTTCTGGTAATGACATCTGCAGTCTTTGTAAAGGCTTAAGCAAAATAGCAACACATGCTTTGATTAGAAAGTAAAAATATTTATGTAAAATATTACCCTTTTCTGTAGTTAATGTATATGATTATTCTATCCTGCAACTGAAGTAGCTCCAATTAGATTATTTTAAAATATTAAAACTTTCATATTTAAAAAAAAAAAACAACTAAGAATAAGTTTGTGGAGTTATTAACCTTTTATGCTTCGTACCTGATTTGTTACCGACACAAGAAGAAATAAAAGTGTTTTATTACATTCATTACAGAATTACCGTGGTTAAGACTGATAACCAGCCAAAAATAATTCTTTAAGCAATTCTGGTAACTGAATATGGCAATAGCTCAGTTGTCATGGAAGAGCCTGCTTTCTGTAATTTAGGACTCTAACAAATAAAATCCTGCTCTTACAGCTATGCCAGGGTTATCAAACTGCTAGACAACTGAAAAGCCTGTGAGAATGGTCAGATTAAATACCAGTGCTTTGAGCAATTTGGAGTTCTTGCCCATCTAAGACCCATTTACACATTTGTGCAAGGTAAACACAAGCTACTGTGTTAATATTGTGAAAAATGATACATTTTTCTGGCGTAAGCTGAATCCACCAGATTCATCACACCATTTCAAGCCTTGCTGAAAACAAGTCTTCAACGAGCCTTTCCGCAGTGGACTGAAGATTTTCACAAGAAGAAGCTGGTGTTTTTAATTTCTATCTAATCTCCTCATTAGACAAGTAGAAAATATCTCTACCAGAAGTGAGTCTGTTGATGCAAAAGGCATACTTTTACCATACTCACAGTCGAATATATTATAGAAGATCTGTTAAAAAAAAATTTCCCTGCCATTTAATTTAATGTAGTTATTCTTGGAAAGCCTAACTTCATATGGGATTATTTCAGGCTTTCACTCTGCTCCCTCAGCATCCTCTGGGTGTTGAACAGTCGGGAAGTCAATGACTGCACTAATACAAATACTGCCTTGCGTTGTAAATTCTGTATCCATGGGAGATTTATTTCAAGGTAGCGTTTCGAATGACCTGCTGTACATTGTTCTATCTGCCCTGAGCATCATGTGAAGGATATTTCCTAGTGAAGTTTTATGGTCTGATTGAAACTCTTTCAGCACACTTTCTAAAACTGAACCAAGGACATGGCTCACAACAATGTGTTCAATAAGGTCAGATTTTTTTGAATGGAACAAGGGTTAAATTGACTGGTTGGAGCTCTTCCAGAACAATCTGCTATTTTCTGTCTTCTACGTGACATACCAGGTAGCAAGACTTATGTTTACCTTTTGTATTACATCTTGTAACTAGGGAAGGAGGTTTTATTTTCAGCTGTGCACTGTAACAATGTCAGCTGCACAGCCCAGTCAGTAACTCACTGAGACACACAAGACTCAAATATACATCATTTATTTCTTAACTGCCTTGTTTATGCATGTGGTTATACACATGAGAAGATATTTCTGTCTCCTGTTTCTGGAAGTGGCCTGTCAGAATATAATCAGAGCTTTGTCTATAAAAGCAATCACTTCTGTTTCTCACCAGAAGAGCTGCAACAAGCAAAATCTTCTATCTCCAATAGTAGCTGTAGACAAAAGAGATCATTTTTGGCCTAGAAATGCTGAAATTCTGTTTGAGTTGCTAGGTCTATTTCTGATTAGAGCTGAGATTTGATTTTATGAGTTTCAAAATTCATCTCTCCTTGACCTTTTTGTAAAGCCTCAGGTGGGATTTATGACTTAAGTATTGTGCTTCTTTTTTGTCCTATATAAATCACAAATATGGCAAAAACAGAAAAAAAAAAGTTATATATGCTTCTATTACAACTTTTTTCTTCCTTACAATTAGTGAAAGTTATTGATCTCTATCATCGACTCTCAAAATAAATTAAGACTGGGAATGAGCAGTTATTTTTTTAGGTTGAACCTTGATTAGTTGTTGTGAAGTTTTTGCAGGTATTTTTACAAAGTGCAGCAAGCCTAAGCAGCTAATGGGTGCAGAAGAATGAGCAGAAATGGAGGGCAGAACCTCTGCTGAAGGCCTCGTTCAGCAACAGTGGTGAAATCCCACAGGACACGCTTCTCAGCATCCACAGGAGCAACCAACCCCGCGCATCACACACCTCCACGAAGGCAGAGCCCTGGATAGGGACACGGCTCCGTGGGTCTGAGGTTCCAGACGCTGCCTGGCACCTCTGCCAGAGGCTGAGGAATGGGAAGCGGTGCTCTCTGAGAAATCGTGTTGGTGGGTGAAGGAGCTGCAGGTCGAGGTGAGCAGACCGTGCAGCTTTCAGGAGATGTTTCTTCCAGGAGGTATTTCTACACTTCCACGAGGATGAACAGGAGAACAACAGCATCTTCACAGAGAAACTGCACAGATGTAAATCCAAATCTTATTTTGCACCAAAAGAAGGAGAGACAAAGGTTATGCTTGATCATGGGGCAGATGGAGGAAATTATTAATTATCAAAGCCAATCAATCAGTCCCACACCTGCTATCCAGACAAAGGCAATTTTGACATTACCCCGTTCACTACAGACTAACGCAGAGAGAGGAGGTAAAAAGAGACCTGGCATAATGCAAGTGTTGCCAGCAGCTACAAGTCCTTCACACAGGATTTTGCTAGGTCTTGCTATTTCAAATGAGTGTCTACTCCATACTTGCTATGGTTAAATCCCACATTAATTTCACACTCCAACATGTAGCTCAAAAAGTAAATAAGAATGGACTCCTTTGTGAATTGTATTCTAGCTAAGTGAGTAAAAATGATAGTTAAGGAGATGAGGAGGGTTGCTTAAGTCTTAATCCTTTTTATAAATGTTAACTTTGTAAACATTTGAATAAGTCAATAAAAGCATTTATGCTAAAACTTAAGCACAAAGGGAGGTATTTCTGCACTTGCGAGAGGGATGGGAGAGGTTAAGCACCAGGTATGTTTTTATTTAGGAGCTTTATAGTTTATAATATTTTATAGTTTATAATATTATAATATTTCTAGACACCGGTTCCTCTCTTCCTGATGTCTGTTTTCTTTGTAATTGACATCAAAGCCTTACATAGTTCCCCAATCAATTTATGCTCTGAGAGCAGTAAAACCGCAGAAAACCACGTGGAGTGGAACTTAGTAGTCAGGTTTTTTTTGCAGGGGTGATGCAAGGCTCTTCAGCATATTGTTCTTACTCTCTAAACCCACTGCCTGGGTCGTCAGGGAACAGCTGCTTGGTGTGTCCACTCTTCATGCTCCACTCCATCTCTTGCTCTGAAGTTGTCAGACACCTTGCTGTCTGTTACCTGACAAAGAGGAACTTTGCTAAACACTCGGCACAGCTGCAATGTTCAGCGAATTGAAATCCAAAAGGAGTAGATCATAATTTTGGGGGAGCCAGCTACCTTACAGACTACACTTATGTGCCCTATTAGAAAAAATGCAGTGGGGGCACAACTGGCTTTTCTGGCATCCTCTCTAGCTTCTACTGTTCTCCCTCTGTCTGTTCTTTCACCCAGAAATTTCTCCTGTCGCATCCAGTAGTTTCTCCTGTTCAGCTAGCTAAACCTCAAATCAGGGTCTAGTCATGGATAGCTGAACAAAGACAACTTGATTTTTTAAAGGATAATAAGGATAATTATAGTCACTTTGACTTTTCCGTTTTGTTATTGTTAATGTAAGAATAAGGAGCTGCAAGTAAAAAAAAAAACAAACCCCAAAACTCCACCTCGTTTTTTCTTTTTACACTATTTTTCTAGACTAGAAGAAGAGTTTACATTTAAATCATTCCACTGTCCCTGAGCTTACTGTTGTCAGTGGAAGGAACCATTATATTTCCAGACCTTCACCCTGTTTATTGTTTCCAGACTGACTGAATTCTCTGCGCTGTTGTACTACTGTGAGTGTAGTAAGAATGAATTTACACTGTTCTGAAAGAACCTAGAATCACTTTGCCAGCAGAGCTGGGTTCCGAGTGTAATGTTGAATTTTTGATACTATGGGGAGAAAAAAACAACCACGTGCAAAAAAATATTTGACAAGCTAGAGTCATGTCGTATTCCAATGCCACTTTTTAAGATACTAGTTATAGGCTCTCATTTAGTACATAGAATATATTTCTCCTTTTAAAAACCTCATTTCACTAAAACTGCAAGGTCTCATGGTAAAGTGAGATATTTTATTAATTACTCCTTTTTTTTTTTCCTCTGTTTGAATACAGTACTGACAATTTAAAGCTGCCAGAACATCCCATTTGGAAATTTTAAAGGTGAAAACTAAGCTTTGTTTTGTTTTGTTTTGTTTTGTTTTTTTTTTCCCAGAATGAAGAATATTCTAGAAAATTAAACAATATAATGTGCAAGGCAAGAGATCTAAAGAGGGTGAGGACAGGAGGGATTTCATATAAATGCACTGCTTTATCTTTTTCCATAGAAACTGAACAAAACCAGAAAATGTTATGTAAGATTTTATCAGTTAAAATAGCCATATAATACACTCAATATTAACCAATACAATGTCCAGTTAATAAATTATCTCATACTAGATCCTTAGTTAGGGTTCTTACTGAAACAAGGTAATTCCTCTAAAAATATATAAAATTCCATGACTCTGTGTTTAGATCTGACTGATGTACTGAAATAAATACGTTTCCAAACTAGTCAAGCCAGGTGAATGCAACCATTCAGATAGCATCCATGATTTGATAGCAGCTTCTGGAACATTTCCCCGAAAAGAAGGCAAGTACTGACAATAGAAATAAAGTACAAGATCGCTAGTGTTATTTTGCTGGAAAAACAAATGTTTGCAATAAAAAGCTAATGTTCCCAAAGGTGACAAAAATAAGGTTGCACCTTGTAATTCTGCAGAAACTCATGGCCACTACAGGAGAGTGTAAAGAGAAAAGAATGTGAAATCTTACAAACAACCTGCAAAGTCAGTTCTTTATCTAATCTAAATTAGACAATTTCATTTCTTAATTTGGCTTCAGTTTAAAATTCTTACATTTATTGTGTTTTCTGTTCTCCTGAAACCAAAACGGCAATATTAAAAACTACAATATCATATACAAGAGGAAATTACACTGCACAAGAACACTGAAGGGCACTATGCTTTGTAACTCGTAACATGGAAATAATCACCAGTCTGAAAACTGGAATGTCTGGACCAATCACCTAGATATTTTTGTAAATCACAATACTGTAAATTTTATACTGCTGAATCAGATATTCAGAAAAGCCTAATGACTCTCAAACCTGTTGAATTTTAAAACTGCATCTCTGGGTGTTACAAATGTCTGTAAATATCCTAATTGCAGAGCTATTAATGACGTACACAAGTTTGTTGCATATCAGCGTAGGCAATGAGATGGATGCGAGTAGGTACGAGTGCAGGGCAAGGCACAGCAGGGCAGGGCTGGGCAGGGAGGCACAGGTCACGGCAGGAACTGCAGCGCCAGGGAACTGATCATGTTCCTTTATTTTTCCTTTCTCTTTACATCTTGAGATATTGTTGTTCTCCATTGACCATAAGACTGTGAATTTTTATTAGATACAGATATACGCCTTTTTGAATTTTCTCATACACAATCTGCTGTTTTCTTATGTTTCTAAATTTTCTCATACACAATCTGCTGTTTTCTTATGTTTCTAGCATATATAATCTGAATTCCTAAATGATTTGGTTAAAATACATGATTTTAAATAAACAGACTTAGATTTTTTGTGCATGTCTTGTTGAAGTTCTTTGTTGTTTGTTCCACAGCTTCTAGGCTCATGAAAATTGCTCAGACTGGAGAATGCTTCCAAATAATTTTTCATATCCAGTACATAAGAAGTCCTCAAGCATTTCAAGTCTGGACATGACAATAGATTTCAGATTTCTGTTTTGCAAAAAGGCTCTGACAAGTCATGTTGACAAGAAGTGAGAGGATGAAGAAAAACCCAGAAATCTGCCATTAATACTTTATATTTCTGCTTCACTGTGTACGAGACCCTCTCTCTAGCCTGGGATGTTAAAATGTGACTACTCTGTGTTGCAACTGAATAAATGTTGATACAGATATCAGTTAGGGTATTAAAGAACACTGCAAAGAAATTTTTTGAAAAATTGCTCTATGTGACAGGAAAATGGAAGGTCGAAATTAGATACCAAAATCTTCAGATTGCATTTTCAGGATTATTCCAATAATGAAGAAGAAAAACATTGTGCATTATTCTCTCCTATGGGCAAAAAAAAAGGTAAACATGACAGAAAAAGCTCAAGCTGCACAGATTAAGTCCCTGCTCTGAAGGGTGAAAAGGAATGAATCAATACTGAGGCCTCTCAGTGGGCACACTGGTTGCACTATGTAAGATCATACTAATCAGAATTCCTCCCAAAACAAAATGAACACTATATGAGTCGAAGGCAAACAAACAGAAATTCTTACTCTTTGTGAAAAATCAAATATTCAAAGCCTATATTTTTGGGGAGAAATATACAGACCCCGAGGAGAGCAACATGATTTAATGATCTAAACCAGCATAATTGCTTAGACTAAAAGGAGAAAGGTCACCAAGGATCTGCTTAGAAACCATCAAGACCATCTGAGTTAATCTTAATTGAATGGAACAACCAGAGGAGCAGGGACAACCTCAAGGGATGGTGCAGGTGGGGAGCAGGTTGGGACCAGGGTGCAGCTATGGATAAGGAATTTGGGGCTCTACAAACGTGCGTCAGCATGTCTGTGAGTTGTTGTGGACGTCTTGTTTATGTGAAACTCAAGGTTCAAGCACGAGGTTGAGTTTATAGTGTCCAAGTTGTACTTACAGCATAAATGAACCCTTGCATTTTTACAGTTCTACTATGCCTCCTTATGCACGTTCATTGCAGTAAATTAAAGGTTGCACACCTTGAAATTTTAATGCTCTGTCCAAAGTATGAGTTTCCCATCTCGCAACACAAATTGACGCCAACCGACATGCTGGTATATTTTGCAAAAAGTCGTCTGAAGCTAACCATCATGTACATTAAGTATGCTGGCCTTAGGAATGCCCCTTGCACAGGAAAATTTTAACATAATGATATTTGAGTAAATAAGTGACTTTATATGCATATGTATTTTCCTGGGGGCAAAGCTAGTAACATGTTAACAATTAGGGTAATGAATAATATTACTGGGACTTTGAAGAGATTGAAGTTTTCTTGCTGTTTTTAGATTCAAATATACCTGTAACATTCAAAAACATTTTTATTACAAAAGAAATGTTATAGTATAACATTATAGCAATAAACAAATATGATTATTAATTCCCAGAAGTTTATTAATGTCTTTAGTAGATATTTTTGTCTGATCTTACGCAGTTTTGTCTAGTTAAAGCAGCTCAGCTGACACAAATCAGAGAAGTCACATAATGTTAAGATATGATTCAGGGGAAACAGTCGTCAAATCTGATTCCTGAACCTGTTTTGAGGAGAACCATTAACAGAATGAACAATCTCAGCATTTTGTTTATGCTGTTTTTATTCTGCCTGTTGATTTTGTGTCAGAGAAAACACAGAAAAGACTTGCCCACGTGTATTCATGTTATTTCTGCCAGACATTAATGATGGGCGCAGACTGCAGAATTCCACAGGTGTAGGTCAAAGGACATGTAGAACTGGGATCCTAATTATGTGTTCATTTTAAATTACTCAAATATTTCAAGTTTGAGAGTCTGCTTGAAATTAATATACTTTTCTCAGAAGCAGTTTAGGTATTTCTTCTCTAAAGCAACACTAGAAGAAACATTCCCGTTAGAAGAAAAGATGACAAAAAGAAAATCTTATGAGTTTAGTTGGAAAGTTCTTGTATTTGCAACACATATTTAAAAACAGAGTTTTAAGAAAATGCTTCTCAAAAATATTTTTTTTCTGAAGTTGATAAGTGTTACTCTAGTTCTTTCTTTCAACTCGGGAACTCATGTTGAAATCCTGAATTTAGTGCTAGCAAGTTTGACATTCTCAATACCTCTTCAACGTGTGACAAATCTGCCTGCAATTCTTCATAATGCCTAATTATGAAACCTTATCTTTGACAAGGATTGCTTCTTTAAATACATCAAACTTGATTTTTTTTCTTTCTGGATGGAAGAAGCAAAGAATAAGGACAACAGGTAGAATACCAAGAATTTGTTACATTTAAAATGTCATTCAAGGCAAGAAATTTACTATTCTGCACACTTTTTTTTTAAAAAAAAAATTAATATTTTCTCCAAGAGAAGAAAAACCTTCAGCAAATGGTTATGCTGTCTCAGGAATAAAAGTGGTTAATACTAAAAAAGTCTTCTCACTAATCAGATTTGGAAAGTAGTGCCTCATAATAATGAAAATAAATCTATTAATTTAAGAGAAAATGTAGAAAGGAAACATGCACACAAAAGCCAGCCAGACCTCTGTTTCACAAACTTTCAAAACTGAGCAGGCTTTTTAATAACCCTTTTGCCTCTTTGACCTAACCTGTATTAAATCAAATGTGACAGTACCAACGCTGAAATGAAACTTTCTGGGTTGACTATGACGTATAGGTGTCTCCAAAATAACAAGAGAATGAGGAGGCAATAGAAAAAAATATGGAGAATAAGACGAAGCCACTAAGGATGAGGCAGGTAAAAGAAATAAGTGGTGCTCCAGAGAAGATAATGTAGTATTGATATTTTTTTTTTTTTTTAGGTGAAACCTATTGTTAGGGAAAAAAAAGCTTAGAGCGTGCAGCTATTTTTAATTTTTCCTCATCTCTTATGCCCCAACATACTACAATATAAGAAAATTTGTGACAGAATTCAACTACAACTAAAGATGGATTGACTCCAAGTATTAGAGTTTAATTCCATTACATGCTAGGGATGAAATAAATATCTCTGTCTCGAGACAGGTACAGAGTTCATCTCAAGATCCTTCTCTCATCCCATTTTTACCCCTTCATGGATCATCATAAAGAGCTCACGAATATCTGATTCCTAATCCTATATTAATTCCATTTGAATAGAGTTTTTAAAAAAAATAATCTCTGTGAAACCTATATAAATTCATAAATCCATACCACCACTAGTCAGGTCATTGTTAAGAAAATGAAACTGATTCATAGTAATGCAGAGTTGAAAATTCAGTTTCTGGGTAAGTGTTGTGAAAGCGTGGTTAATGGCCTGAGACATTTAAGGAAGTGTTAATTGTTAAATGGCTTGCTAGGATTAAGGGCTTTACAAAAAAAAAACATTTTTACTCATTTACAGAGGGTTAAAATGATTGCCTTCTTCCCTTCTCTTGAGGCCCAGCTCTAAATTTACAAAGAAATATTGTATTAAAAGAGACGCTGGCAATTTATGGCCTTTTTGTATGAGGACTGTCCTGGTTCTGGCTAGGACAGAGTTAATTTTCACCTGAGCTGGGAGGAGAACCCGAGCTGGTGGCCCCTATGGCTGGGTACACAGCTGGGATAGGTTGCTAATGAGTCAACAGCTGGGGTCAGTTTGCCCAAATGAGCCCAAGGGCTGTTCCACCCCAGGTGACACCATGCTCAGTGTATAAGTGAGGAGGGTGCTGAGGGGAGCCTCCTGCTATGTGAGAAGAAACTGGGCCTTGGGATTTACTGTGAGTTACTGTTCTGTATTTGTATTCTATCACTGTTTTGTTTTCTTCTGTTATCTCTCTTAAATTTTTTTTTTGTTTTATCTCAACCCATGCGTTTTTGCTGCCTTTTGTTTACCAGTTCTCCCTTCTGCCCCACTGTGAGAGTGAGAAAGAGACTGCGTAGTCTGGTCCCAGTCGGGGCTGAACTATGACAGCCCAATGTGGTGCCCAAGGGGCTGGGATAACAACAGATCTGACTTCAGTTGCTTTAAACAAATTTGTTTATACACACTTATTGTACTGGTTATTAGTTAATTGTCATGATGTTGCAGTGATTGGTTATCTCACTGTGTTGTCTATGTGGCTCTTGTATGTACTATGAATTCCTGGTGGTGGTGTTTATCACTTTAGGGAAAATGATGAGAATTATCCTTTTGTTATGCTGTGCGATATCAATTTATGGCATGGTGACATCAATGGCCTTAGAGATAAATTGGTATTCATATGCGGATGACTTCCACGATTCTTTCACCTCCAGTGTAGTTAAACCATTTTTGAGAACGTTGAATATCGGGTGGATATTCAAGACAATGTGATGTTATTGTTATGTGTCTTGATTGTGTGCCAAGTCTTGTTTAGGGTTGCAGAAACACTTTTTAGGAGTCTCTTACTGAGATTTGCCGTGAGGCAAGATAGTAATATCTGACGTGATATGAGGGAAAACAAACTGACCTGCAACATAGGTATTCAAATTGAGCAGGATGGTGCTGCTGTCCGGGAACCGCTGTTGGCCAGCAGGGCACGTACTTGGCAGGCCTTGCTGCATGCGCTGGCCACGCGTGCACCAACGCCTGGTCAGTTCTCTGCCGCTGGATCTGCTGAGGGGAGAAACAGAGGCAGCTCGGAGCAGAGAGGGAAAGGACGCAGAGCTCGCTCTGTGAACAACAGGGGACGCCCTGAAGGTGCTGTGCCTCCCTCCCTTCTCTGCTCTGACCCCGCTGATCATCACCCTCCTGCTCGGCGGTGTCTCTGGCGTAGTCGGGGTGGTGAGACCCTCACAAAGGGAGAACAAAGAGCTGGGAACTGCTTATGCTGGGAACTGGAACTGCTTATGCTGGTAACTGCTTAGGCAAGGCTATAACAGAACAATAAATACTGTTGTGTTTTCAGATATCAATTGTTGGGTGAGCTTTGTGCGTAGGAATCCTACGAACCGGCTACATAAATTGGGGGTGAGGATGGGATTCCTGTAGCACCAATGACCCAGGGAGTGGGAAATAAGGAGCAAGTGGACGGAGCTTGGTCAGTGGGGTGCAGGCTGTCCAAGAGTGCACAGTCCCGTGTGGGGAGGGGCTCAAGGAGCCCTCAGTTTTAGGAGCTTTGACTGATTGAGATAGAGGTGGTGTGTTAGTGTGTGTCCTTTGTGTTGATGGTGTCATACTTGGTTTTGGTGTGTGGTTATGTGTCCCTTTGTATAAGCATAAAGCAGATGGTATGGAATAAGGGGTGAATACTGTCCTGATTTCAGCAGGGATGAAGTTAATTTTCCTCTCAGCAGCTTTGGATGTTGTATGTGAAGAATGTTGATACTAACACTCTGATGGTAGTAGTTTTTGTTACTGAGACCAAGGAAGCTGTCTGGCTTTCCAAGTCTCGTTAGCATGCAGGTGCAGGAAGCTGGGCCAAAGACAGACAGAGTTTTGGACATTTGGATGTTGGGTGGTGAGAAATTGTACACTGTTCATTTTGTATATATTAATGTTCTTGTATTTTGTTACTGTTGTAGTTTTGCTCTTAATAAGCTGCAGCATAAAGGGATGTGTGATTAACTGACTGTAACCCCCATTCACTCTTCCCGCCCCCCAACCCTGTCATGCTCCGGGTGTGCGGGGGGAGGGGGTGTGAAGGAGGTGGAGATGGTGTGAAGCTTGGCAAGAGGGAGTGGTTGGGGGAGGTTGCCTTGTTCCCTTTCTCATTATCCTGCTTTGGTTTTAGTAGTGAATGAGTACTTTTCCCCAGGTCAAGTCTGGTTTGCCCATCACAGTGCTTTAGGAATCTTTCCCTGTTCTTGTCTCAAACCTCAGGCCTTTTCTCTTTCATATGTGCCCTGTGAGTGGCGCAGGATTGGCTAGTAGATATGCAAATGCTTATACTACTATTCACTGCCTGGATAGGATTGAAATGTACTATGGACACACCAGTCAAAATGCAATCAGACAATGGTTTGCATTTTAGAAATCATACAGTACTGAATTGGGTGACTGAGAGGGAGGTACAGTGCATGTGGCATTGACCTTCCCACCCACGGGGTGCAGGACTGGTGGGATGCCTTAATGGCCTATTGAAACAGCAGTGGTGTAGATCATGGAGGTACAAAACACAAGCGATGGGTCGACCATCTGCCCACTGCTGTGCGTGGGTTGAACAACTGTGTGGCAGCAGGAGGTCAAAGGCCCCTTCTCTTGATGGAGAGTCACCAAGCCAGGCCAGTAAAGGTGCCGCTCACTCTGGTGTGACGGGAGAGTGGCACTCAATTTGCACTGACCACCGAGCGGGGATTCTGGTCTCTTCATTCTGATCCCTGCAGGCCTTCTGGCATCTGTCTGTTTTTTGGATGATGCCCCCACTCCACACTGAACCCAACCCTGTATCACAAATATTTGGGGGTGCATGTGTTTAGTATCGCCCCCCCTGGGCAGCCAGGACCAGTTGCAGCTGAAGTGGTGGCTGGTGGTGATTCCCAGGCTGTCACCACGGCCCTTCTGGGTGAGTAAAATGGGTTGAGTGTGCCTGCACAGCAATTGCAATGCAGAGAATGAAAAGACAAAAGTGGGAGGCGTGGGGGGTGGGGGGGCATAAGTGGGGGTGTTAATCTTGGTTTTGTCTGTGTTTTGTTTTGACAGGTTTATGCACACACATGTTCCCCTGTGAGTAAAACTTATGGCTGGCATTAGCGAAGGTGCCCAGACAAGATACCCTTTGTCTCAGCGCAGCAACTCCCTGGAGCCCATTTATGATGAGATTGATAGGAGTACCCCTCACCGCAAGTGAGTTCATTGACATGGTCACATGGTTGCCT
>WHYT01017363.1:53273-65869 GCA_009806455.1 Tetrax tetrax
AAAAAAAAAAAAAAAAAAAAAAAAACAAAAAAAACCCACAAAAACCAACCAGGGGGTGCCTGAACTCACAAACCAGTGGGAGAGCTGGCTGCGGTAGCTGGGTAAATCACCAGCATTACCCACACAAGAACTTGGAATCCTGGGAACATTGGATGCAGACAATTGTACCTATTTCAAACCTACTACTGATGCTACCAGTATCGCTTTTTCTGATTTCTTACTTGACGTAGATAGTATGCACCATGCTATGCTTCAAACTCATGCTGCATTTCAAACTAATGCTGCTGTTGAATTTTTACTCCTAGGTCGTGGACACGGATGTGAGGACTTGGACAGTTCGTGTTGCCTGAACTGAAGTGACCACTTGAAGTCCATCCATGCACAATGGTAAGAGATACACCGATTGAACCAGCAAGTAGTGGGAGGAGCTGGATGGAACCTGTTTGCTGGATGGACATGGGGGTGGGGTTGGTTAAAGCAGCTGTTACCGACCTTGTGTGTAGATGGTATTTGTTTGCCATGCCTGGTTTGTTTTGTACCATGTCTAGTTAGTATTGTTTGGACTACTGTTGATACAGCTTTACACTGCTTAAGGGCACGGGTTGTGGAGTACCACAGTGTCCCAACTAGGGACCATGCGGTGGCATGTGTGAGGGATCTCAGTGATGGTCTGTGTAGGGCCCCTGTGGGGAATGACCAGCTGCACACAGCTGTGAGAATGTGACCTTGGAGAGGGGGGGCTGTGGGAGGGGTGTTGTCTGGGAGAGGGGAGCTGTGGGAGGGGTGTGATAGAGCAGGATGGTGCTGCTGTCCGGGAACCGCTGTTGGCCAGCAGGGCACGTACTTGGCAGGCCTTGCTGCATGCGCTGGCCACGCGTGCACCAACGCCTGGTCAGTTCTCTGCCGCTGGATCTGCTGAGGGAGAAAGAGAGGCGGCTCGGAGCAGAGAGGGAAAGGACGCAGAGCTCGCTCTGTGAACAACAGGGGACGCCCTGAAGGTGCTGTGCCTCCCTCCCTTCTCTGCTCTGAGCCCGCTGATCATCACCCTCCTGCTCGGCGGTGTCTCTGGCTCAGTCGGGGTGGTGAGACCCTCACAAAGGGAGAACAAAGAGCTGGTAACTGCTCATGCTGGGAGCTGGAACTGCTTATGCTGGTAACTGCTTAGGCACGGCTATAACAGAGCAATAGATATGGTTGTGCTTTCAGATATCAAGTGTTGGGTGAACTTTGTGCATAGGAATCGTATGAACCAGCTACATAAATTGGGGGTGAGGATGGGATTCCTGTAGCACCAGTGACCCAGGGAGTGGGAAATAAGGAGCAAGTGGACGGAGCTTGGTCAGTGGGGCGCAGGCTGTGCCAAGTGTGCAGAGTCGCATGTCGGGGTGGGGCGGGGGTGACATGCACGGAGCCCTCAGTATTTGGAGCGTTGAGTGATCATGATTTAGGTGGTGTGTTTGTGTGTGTGTCCTTTGTGTTGATGGTGTCATACTTGGTTTTGGTGTGTGGTTATGTGTCCCTCTGTATAAGCATGAAGCAGATGGTATGGAATAAGGGGTGAATACTGCCCTGGTTTCAGCAGGGATGAAGTTAATTTTCCTCTCAGGAGCTTTGGATGTTGTATGTGAAGAATGTTGATACTAACACTCTGATGGTAGTAGTTTTTGTTACTGAGACCAAGGATGCTGTCTGGCTTTCCAAGTCTCGTTAGCGTGCAGGTGCAGGAAGCTGGGCCAAAGACAGACAGTTTTGGTCATTTGGATGTTGGGTGGTGAGAAATTGTACACTGTTCATTTTGTATATATTAATGTTCTTGTATTTTGTTATTGTTGTAGTTTTTCTCTTAGTAAGCTGCAGCATGAAGGGATGTGTGATTAACTGACTGTAACCCCCATTCACTCTTCCTGCCCCCCAACCCTGTCATGCTCTAGGTGTGCGGGGGTGAGGGGGTGTGAAGGAGGTGGAGATGGTGTGAAGCCTGGCAAGAGGGAGGGGTGGTGGGGGGAGGTTGCCTTGTTCCCTTTCTCATTATCCTGCTTTGGTTTTAGTAGTGAATGAGTACTTTTCCCCAGGTCAAGTCTGGTTTGCCCATCACAGGAGCTTTAGGAATCTTTCCCTGTTCTTGTCTCAAACCTCAGGCCTTTTCTCTTTCATACGTGCCCGGTGAGTGGCGCAGGATTGGCTAGTAGATATGCAAATGCTTATACTGCTATTCACTGCCTGGATAGGATTGAAACACACTATGGACACACCAGTCAAAATGCAATCAGACAGTGGTTTGCATTTTAGAAATCATACAGTACTGAATTGGGTGACTGAGAGGGAGGTACAGTGGGTGTGGCATTGACCTTCCCACCCACGGGGTGCAGGACTGGTGGGATGCCTTAATGGCCTATTGAAACAGCAGTGGCATAGATCAGTAGGTACAAAACACAAGCGATGGGTCGATCATCTGCCCACTGCTGTGCGTGGGTTGAACAACCGTGTGGCAGCAGGAGATCAAAGGTCCCTCTTATTGATGGAGAGTCACCAAGCCAGGCCAGGAAAGGTACCACTCACTCTGGTGTGATAGGAGAGTGGCACTCGGTTTGCACTGACCACTGAGTGGGGATTCTGGTCTCTTTATTCTGATCCTGCAGGCCTTCTGGTATCTGTGCATGTTTTTGGATGATGCCCCCACTCCACACTGAACCAAGCCTTGTATCCCACCTGTTTGTGGTTGCACATGTTTGGTATCGCCCCCCTGGGCAGCCAGGACCAGTTGCAGCTGAAGTGGTGGCTGGTGATGGTTCCCAGGCTGTCACCATGGCCCTTCTGGGTGAATCAAGTGGGTTGACTCTGCCTGCACAGCAATTGCAATGCAGAGAATGAAAAGACAAAAGTGGGAGGCTTGGGGGGAAGAGGGGGGGCGGGGCAGGAAGTGGGGGTGTTAATCTTGGTTTTGTTTGTGTTTTGTTTTGACAGGCTTGTGCACACACATGTTCCCCTGTGAGTAAAACTTATGGGTGACATTGGCGAAGGTGCCCAGACAAGATACCCTTTGTCTCAGCGCAGCAACTCCCTGGAGCCCATTTATGATGAGATGGATAGGAGTACCCCTCACCGCAAGTGAGTTCATTGACATGGTCACATGGTTGCCTGAACTAAAAAAAAAAAAAAAGCTAATTAACATTTCCACTTACTTATGGTTGGCATTAGTTGGCATATTTTTTTTTTTTGACAGATGATATATTTTTGTTATGGGCCTGAGTGCTCTTATGGACTGCAATTGCCCTAGCCTCTCCCGACACCCCCACCTCTATTCCTTGTGTGTGGGCTGTATTTCAGCTCAGACACATCAAGAACTTCAAGTGTACAACTTAAGTAATCCATAGTTATTAAGTCATTTCAACTGCAGGAAAATATATCCTGATCCTTGCATAAACCAATTAACTTACCATACATTAAGTGGTCAGAATGTGTCATAATTAGTTGATATTACTTGAAGAGAAAAGGTCAATAGTGTCCTTACACTCCTTGTAATGTGGATTTCCACTAGCAATGAAGTTAGAGGGAGGAAGAAAATTAAGTATTTTGCTTATTGCAGGGGACTGAAGAGTTACAAAAGGATTATTTCTTAAGTCATTGCTTTTACTCATTCGGATTTAACTACTGTATAGCATCTCACCAGTGACACACATTAAAAACCATATTCAGACTTCCTTAAATAAAGAGATGTTTAAAACTCAACCAAACAAAAAGAAACTCAATTAAATGGATGCAGCATAAAATCATGTAAGCAAATATAATTCAGTAAAAGCTGAAACTGATGAAACACAACATTAACACACAACAGTCCCATCACTGATTCACGACAGAGTCATAAATAAGCCTCTCTGAAGCTTGTTATAGTATGTAAGTGGAAAGTTCCTTTTATAGATAAATAAATTTTAGGAAGTTTGTTGCACTCAGAATTTTCTTATGGGCTAAAGAGAGACAGCGTGGCCTGGAAAGTCAAGAATATGCTAGTGGTGTAATTAAATTCATAATGCTCTATTCAAATGATAACACATGGCAGTTGTTAGCCTGGTTACAACAGTGCTAAGGTTTACAGTCCAAATTAATACAGGAATGTTTCAATAATGCTATTTGAGGTGCTCTACAAAACATCAACCTCCTAGGACACACACTATTGAATGTTACAATCACTCAAAAGTTCGCTGTGTCCTGGTGGATGGTTTCTGCTTAGGTGTGGTGTTGAAAGCCTCCAGAACTCTGAGGCCTTGGCTGGGAAGAATAGGATGTTCATGGTATCTTCCTCCTCTTTGCCAGGAGAAGGATGATATTGATATTCCTTCTTCATTCTTGGGATCCCCTTGGTTCATTTATATACATTTTCCTAGCACCGACTGCCAACATGTTCCTTCTCTTTATTTGTTCCCTCTTATTCACTGAAACCAGTTTTACCTGAATGATATGAGTTTTCATCCCTGTATGCCATCATGATTGGCGTTAACAGTGTGAGATGTCACACTGTATTTAACATCTTCTACACAACATTTGATTCTGGATGGGATAGACAATTCAATCTATGTAAAATTAATTATTTTTTTATCTCTATAAACTAAAGTAAAACTGAAAAAAAAGAGGCAACTCTTCTCTGATTGCTAAACAACTGTTATTAAACCTAACAAAGCTAAAATCTGCTCAAAGGCAAAACCAGATAAGTCCCAGGACCTTGCATGGTGCAGTCTGCGCAAAGTCTCAGGCTTTTCAGTAAAGGTAAAAATTTTCCCTGGGACAACAGACATTCTAATGTTGTTGGCAGATCATTATCTAAGATTTTTCTCTTAATGCTAGAAAAAGGACATTATATTATTTTGTATTAATACTTATTTATCATATTGCAATGCAATAAGTACAGCCAACATTTGGAGCTCCACTACAACAGATACTCTGAAAAGATAGACAGTTCCAGATTACTTATATTTTCACCAGAAAAAGATAATGAATAATACAGATAGGTGAAATGACATTTTATGCTTTAGTAGCATAATGGAGGAGTTGCTGGTTTAATTATTAGTCCATTTTTGTAGACATTACACTTCATTCTTTTGTCAAAGCAAAATCACTGTAAAGCTGTTAGCCTCTTCTTTCTTAATTGTCACATCAACCAGCAACCAAGAAATCCAGTGTCAGATACCATGACTTTTGCATATAGAACAACTTCTATATATGTTATGAGTGGATATTATTGTGATTTTGTACTTACCCTGTTACATAAAACAATAGCAATGACCAGAAGTGAGGTTCAGATTCTGAATGTCAAGCTTCTCACATAAGGATTTTTTGGGGGGGATACTCTTTAGTGTGTACGCAATCTTGATAGTGAAATCACAGTTTACAAACTTAATTACCACACCCCAAAACTGATAATTATTCAACTAGTAATGCCAAGGCCCAAGTGTAGGATTTATTTAGCCAGCATCTCTTCTGCCTCTAGAAACTGACTGTACAGATAGCTTTCTCTTGAGATGGCAGAAGCTGTAATCATACCAAAGTTAGTGTGTTTGATTACAAAATGTCTATGATGTGTTTCACTTCATAAGTAATCCTAACAGAATAGCTGACATCATCAAGGAAAAAATCAGTGGGATTAAGATTGACCGTAATTTTTAGAAAAGGTTGTAAGATGAAAATGCAATGAAACATCTGTGTACCTTAATTCCACAAATCTAGTTTCAGCTCTTGAACTTGAAAAAACTTGTACCATAGTTTCCTTGTTACTGCTTTCTCCTTTTCCTCATCACCCACCTCAAAATGCCACAAAGCTGTATTTACATCTTTCAACAGCAAGACAAATGCTAATATTTGTGAGTTGGTAGAATTTATGTACTTACAAGAAGGCACAATCTAATGACATAAACTCTGAAAAATCATCCATAGCTTATTAAAGAGAAAAATACACTTACATTTCCAGTCAAGCTCAAGAAAGAAGGAAATAATAAATTTATGTTCATATTTAGGCTTCATGAATCATAAAATGTACTGCAATATGCTGTATGTTACAAACATCTTGTTTAAGCAGTTTTCTCATTTGCCATAGGATTTGTCATTACACAAGGAGCACATTTATTGGAATAGAGTTTCAGCTAATGCAAAACAAGATTTAATGTTTTTCAAGTATTTTAAGATAGTAAATTTAAGTTTACTTTACTGGTAAGCCATTAACAAATAGTCATCACCTGAGCTTTGGAACTGAACACCAAGAATCAGTAGTCTTTTTGTACATAGCTTCGATGACTATATGACCTATAGATACATTTTTCCCTTGTATCCTTTTTTCTATGTTAAGAATATTCTTGAATATTGTAACCTCATTGTTAAATACTTCCTTTAGAAAACAGTCAAAGCTAACACAATCTAATTCCTTTTAGGGATGAGCAACAACTAGGATTTCTCACTAGTAATGAAATTTAGTTATTACCTGACAGCTTCCATCCACCACCCTCTAAACTGCCTGTAGACAAAAGCGCTACCACATGATCAGGCACTGAGAAAAGGCTTAATGGTCATGCCAAATTCATTTTGACCATCACTAAGCTGGATCCACTCACAACAAAACTGCTGTGTTAGTGAATCTGCACTAACCTACTTGGTCAACCTATAAATGCGTTGATTAATCAACTCCTTAACAGTCTTTAAGGCTTTACTTCTGAATTTAATAGCTACTGTATGTAATCTTGTTTTGTTTGATATAGAATGAGTATTATGCATCCCGGTAACTTATACTTACCTAATGCAATAATTATTGAAACAACATTATAACAAAAGCTAGTCAAAGGACTGAAGCCTGTGGCAAGATCCCCCTGCCTAGATTGGTAATGCTCATATAAACTTAAAACTTTTGTAATCCAGGGCCATTTTATGCTCATAAAAGGTGAAAGTATTGGAAAGTATGACATCATAAATACTATTTACATCTTTCATATTCCTTAAATTTCTCCACCACGTGCTCCCACCTTCTGTGCTGACAATGCCATAAAACTTGATGTTCTGTGAAAGCTGCTTTCAAAGCAGCATTTTTTACTGTATCAGTATTCATACATGATATCAGTATATCCCTATAAAGATGTTATACTGTGGTGGGCTGACCTCAACTGGTTGCCAGATGCCCCCTCAGCTGCTCTCTTGCTCCCCCTTCTCAACAGGACAGGGGAGAAAATAAGATGGAAAAGCTCATAAGTTGCAATAAAAACTAAAGACAGGGACATCACTTACCAATTACAGTCACAGGCAAAACAGACTTGACTCATGTAAAATTTATTTAATTGACTGCCAACTAAAATACATTTGGATAATGAGAAACTAAAACACATTAAAGCAACAAGCAATGGAGAGGGGATGGCGAATGGAAGCTGTGGTCAGTCCATAAAGGCCCCTCTCTGCTGGTCTTTCCTCCTCACCCTTTAGTAATTTTAGACAGAATTAAGTTATACACGTTTACCAATAAGTACTGTCGGAAATTGCATGGGAAACAATCCCTAACACAAGCCCATGAGTGAGTAAATTACACTTGTAAGGGTGATGTACTATCCCTATTAAAATACAATGCAGTCTTCAGGGCAACGCTGTTTCCTGAGCCCCACATATTTCAGAATATGATGTACCTGAATTTTAGAGTACAACTGAAAAAAAAAAAAAAGAATATTGCTAACAGCAAAACCCAAACAAATAGTGTAGATACATTCACCTTCTAGAAGACAGCAGTCAATAGTACTTGTGGAAAGCAAATGATTCTGGTGTATTTCAGGAACAGGAAAAGAACAGCCACTAAACTGGTAAATGTGATTAGGATAAACAAGCAGGGTCTCTTACTAAGTTTCTGAAAACGCTGTTGTAAAAGCTGCTGTTTTGCTCCTCACTTTTCTGTTACGTTACTCTTTGTAAAATAACAACATCATTGTTGTGAAATATCTGGAGAGATTGAAAAACAGCACTCTGCATCCATCTGTTTCTTCTCACTGAAAGCATCTTGGATGCTTCCTCCAGCTGTGAAAGCTGAGCTACCTTTGGCAATTCTCTTTGAAAGGACATTTCTGTAAATGCTATATACTTAACTAGCACTCCCACTTCAAAAGAAAAGTGCCCACTCATATTACTGTCCAGCTCCTCTAAAGCATTTCATCGTATTTATATGGAAGAAAGCACCTCCATCAGAGAGGAGAGGAAGGCTTTAGAAAGCTTTGTTTCTCAGCGAACAGCACTGACCTTACTGCCCCTCCCAGCATGCACCAGTTTGCCCAAAACATAACAGATGACAGGGCACTCTTAGGCCTGGTAGCACCATATTGCCCTGCGTTTTCCTTTCTCATGTGACCCTAAAGTTGCTTGGACGAGCTTGCTAACCCTGCTAGGGCTTACCACAATAATCGTCCTTAGCACTGAAAATTATTTAGTTTTCACTCACTGGATGATCAAGGAGGGGCAATGACACACCCAAGGATGTGTCCAGGAGGTTCTCTATCATTGCTGCAAGGAGAGAACTAGCATATATTTATTTTCACTTACATGGCATGTGCCAGGAGAAGCAAGAGCAGGCACACTGATACGTATATATACATGTTCGTTCCTTTCAGTCACACTCCAAAGTACATAAAAATCAGTATTTTATTTCAATATTGCCAAAAAGAAAAGAAAAACAAACAAGAAAAATCAACCCAAAAAGAGCAAGTAAACCCCCTAAAAACCCAAACCCTGTTCCTATTTTTATTTATAAACAAAATTAAAAATTCCTCCAGAGAAATAAACAAAAAAATAATCATGTGTTCACACTAAACCTACCTGATGGTTTATTGAAAAAAGAGAAAATAGAAAAAGTCAATTTTGCCACACAGTGTAGCAGAACCTGTGGAGTTTTTAATTTTCACTAAAATGACAGTTGTGATGTGGCAGGGTGCGAAGACAGTGCCTGGACGCATACCCATCACACATAATCCTTAGTTCCTGCATCATGCAGGAGCCCTGAAGCTAATTTCTGCAGGGATGGAACAAGGGACCGGTGTGAGACAAAAAGACTGATTTAGAGCAAAGAGATTGACTGGACATCTGGCAGATTCACAAGAAGGTGACTGACTCAAGTCTTGCTATAGCTGTGCAAGAAAGAGACTGAATAACAGCTCCAGGAGCTCTTTGGGAGGGATCTGAGGCAGTTTGGGGGAATAGCCCCAGGCAGCTTCTCCTGGGCTTAGAGGCACTATTTGCATACCAGGATATGCCTATCAACTCCCTTTGGGGGAAGAAGACCAGGAAAGCTAGGAGACACCATACAGTTCCTGTTGTAGATCAAAGAACTGACAAAACTCTATGCAGATAATTTTCAACTGGTATTAGAATCTGCTTCCACATATTAGCAGAACAACAGCTTGGTGAGTCTCAGCTAATCCAGCTGAAAACATCACTGCAAGGATGTTAGAGGTGGCGATTCCCTTTGTTCCCTGGACAACACCTGGAAATCCTGTTCAAGGGATTAGATTCCCTGTGTGAAGGTTAACCCTGTGCCGAGGATCCCAATAAATCAGTTGTGTTGATTTTTCTAGTCAACGCTTTTTTCCATGAGGAACTGTGTAACCAGTCCCAGAACAGAAGCTGCACTCACAGTCAAGGAATGGGCGTGGGCCAGGAAACAATCTGCACCAGCAGCTTTGCGCAGTGATGTTATACCTCCTTGGATCTTAAACCTCTGGGACCTTTATCATCCACCTCATATATAACTCTGTATTATATGGACAAGCACTGTTTTTTTTTTCTTGCCTCCACAAAAATTTTCAGCTGAGGGGCATAATTTAAATACCTAAAAAATGAATATGCTTAAATCTTTGTAGATTGAGTGCCTGAAACGCTTTTACTGTTATGCAATCATTTTAAATAGAATTTCACCTTGTACAAAGGAGACAAAGGAATCTAAAAGGTTCTCTCAGGTACATTTGAAGAGAAGTCTATGCATTATTTTAATGTAGAAATTAATAAGCTGGAGTCTTCAACAAAATTTGCATGATTTTTTTTTTTTTACTTCCAATATTTATATGCTCTGAAGATTAAAATGACTATAGTATAGACTATTTTAATGACTACTCAATCAAGAGAGGTCACTGACTTTTAAGTCAACCTTGGGAATGAGGAGCAGAATATCATAATCCTTGTTTTACATCTGCCTAGAAAATTAATGATACATTAAAACTTAATGGCAGTAGAGTCCATCACCCCTCATAAATGGTCCATCTCAATGTGTCAGTGTGTACATTAAAACGATGTGTCTTCCACTAAATGAGAGAGTGATCAAAAATTAACCCAATCCTCAATGTAATTACTGTGAGGCGATGATTGGACTAACTACTCTTAACTTCTGACAGTGATTGAAGTGCTATTATACTTCCCCACTGCAGACCTCTATTCAGGAATGAGTTCCATATGGAGGACCAAAGTCACCCCACAAAGCTCCACTGCCATCAACAAAACATGAATCAGACCCCATTAGGATTTTATTAAATCTCATTATAAGGTCAATTAAAAGAGTAAGTGTCGTGAAGAGGCAAAAAATATTTTATCTTCTGTAATATTTATTCTATACATGACAAGTATTTATAATACTTCCACTCTTGAAGTAAGCAGGAGCATATAGAAGTGTTGATGACCGTTAAGTAGTTTTCTTTGAAATGCAAAGTCTATGTACTTATACAGGCTGTACGCATCATCTGTTATTCGAGGCAAGCCAGTGTCTTTCACTGCAGTTAGTATAACGGCATCCTCCTCTCTGACTCTCCCTTATGCCCAGTGTTAGGGTAAACAACGTGGAGCTCACCTATTTTAGCTTTATCCATAAACCAGACTAACCTCAAGACTCTAACAAACAAAACCAATAGATAAAGAAAGATTTCTTCTGAAGTGATAAGGAAGCCAGAATTACTGAAAAAAAAAAAAAAGTAACGCAGACTGTCCAAGATACCTGTGTGGACAAAGCTGTTTGAACATAACACTAGATTCATTTCTGTGAACCACTAAGCTATCCAGGAGGATTAAAGCGTAGACATCCTCTGAAGACTGAAGGACATCAGTCTACACTGACACTGAAAAAATTTTACAGTTTCTTAGTCTGTTAAGGCACTCAGCTTTTTTCACCTTCTCAAATGTCTGTCCTTCCAGGTAGTAGGGTGTGCATTTGAGATATTCTAAATCCTTAGAACCTGGAATTTTCTCTGAGGTCTTCATAATAGGATAGGAAAAGCAAAACTTTTCTGAGATAACTCATTAAATCAAAATAGTTTAATAATGGACAGCAATACACTCGATGCAGAAGAGTAAGCTAGGACCATAGTCCCAGAATTCACAGACGATGAAACAGATTCTGGTATCAATCCTATCCTCAGAGACAAATAGTGGAATCAATACCCTTAAATGTTTCACAGCCTGGGATAATGGAGTCCACTTTCTGCAAACTTAAGGACAACACCAGGTCTAGGGGAGATCGCTATACTGGAGGGGACCTGAATATGCTGGAAGCTGGAGAAATTACTGTCACAAATACCAAAAAGTCTAACAAAAGCAAACGGGAAAAATCTGGGAAAAAAATAACCTTATGCAGTAGAGACTGGGGCTGACTCTCTTGGAAGCAGCCCTGTAGAAAAGGATCTAGGGGTCATTCTGGACAATAGCATAAACCTGAGTTAGCCATGTAGCCTTGTAACAAAGAAGGCCAACCACACCCAAGGATATATTAGTAGAAGTGTAGTCAGAAGGTCATAATATGATCTGGCACTTGTGAGACTGCATCTGGAATACTGTGTCCAGTTTGAGACTTCTCACTACAATAAAGTTACTTACATACTGGAGTGAGTCCAGAGGAAGCCTCCAAGATGGTCAGGGGGCTGGAGCACAGGCCATGTGTAAATAGGCAGAGAGAGCTGGACCTGTTCAACTTGGAGAAGTGAAGGTTTAGAGGAGACCTTTTGTTGTCTGCAGAGGATACAGAGAAACGGAGTCAGACTCTTCTCAGATGTGCACAGCAGTAGGATGAGAGGCAACAGGTATAGGTTGGAACATAAACATAGACAATTCTGATCAGTTACAAGTTAAAAAAAATTACCATGAGGGTTATCAAAAACTGAATGATGTCCAGTATGAAGTCTCCATCCTTGAAGGTGTTCAAGACTCAACTTGAGTCCTTAATTAACCTGGTCTACTTTGATTTTCTTTAAGCAGGAGGTTGGAGGGATGACCCTGGAAATGTTCTTGCAACCTGAACTTTTTATTGAGTCTCATTAGAGGAACACTGAACAGAGAATTCTGTTCTGAAGAAAAGGAGGCTCTGGAAGGAAGACCTGATAGCGGTCTTCCAGTACCTCAAGGGGGCCTACAGGAAGGATGGGGACAGGCTGTTCAGTAGGGCCTGTTGTGATAGGACAAGGGGTAATGGGTTTAAATTAGAAGGGGGTAGGTTTAGATTAGATATTAGAAAAAAATTTTTTACAATGAGAGTTGTAGAGCACTGGAACAGGTTGCCCAGAGAGGTGGTGGATGCCCCATCCCTGGAAACGTTCAAGGCCAGGCTGGATGAGGCT
>WHYT01017363.1:65889-78181 GCA_009806455.1 Tetrax tetrax
CAAAGTCCAGCACTAAACCACATCCCTAAGCACCACATCTACACATCTTTTAAATACCTCCAGGAGTATTTCAAGTGATTCAACCACTTCCCTGGGCAGCCTGTTCTGATTCTTGACAACCATTTAGGTGAAGAAATGTTCGCTAATATCCAATCTAAATTTCCTAGTGTTTCAGCAGAAATCTAGCAAAAAAAAAAAAAAAGAAAAAAACAACCCCAAATCACACAACCAAGTCCAGCAACTTGTTCAGAGCAGCATATCTAAAAAAACCAAAAAAACCCAAAAAACCAAACCCCGCAAATCCAGGAATAAAACCCCAAAACACAAGGAAGAAAAAGAAGCCCCCAAGGCAAAAACCCACATACATTAAGACAAATACATAATTCCACCCGCAAATTAAATAAACTAGGGGAAAGAAAAAAAAAACCATAAGGTAATATTACTATATAATTCCCTGCATCCAACGTTTAACTCAAAGGAAAAAATAAGGTAGCTGCTCAAATATAGTTTGAAATCAACTCAAGATAGGGTGATAAAATCTTGAATTAAATAGAGTAAACACAAAAATGCAAACATGCCAATAAAAGTAACAAATCCAAAACTTAGCTCCACATCATTGCTGCCATGCAAATAAAACCTAGCAACAGAAACTGTGACAGTAACATGATAGAAATTACTAAAAATTTCTTTTGGATCTTTTTAAAGCCCTTTTTTGCTTGAGCGAAAAAGGACAAATACTTTGAAATAAGGCATTGTTTTATGTGACTTATCTTTCATAGGAGTAGAAAATCTTTCCCAGAAGACTTCCAGTAATACCCCTTGACCTCTTCAAGTGTATTTGAGACTGGTAGTCCCAATTTATGGCTCTAAAATCCTTTGCTGATAGGAGGAACAGTAAAGTAATAACTGACATCAACTGAGATCATGTTGCTTGCTCAGTGTTATTGCCCATGGGCTGGTGAATATCAGGTGCTGCTGTCTGGAACAATAAGAAAGCATCACCAGTATAATTTAATTCATTAGAGAAGCTTTATGGTTGATCATCCCCACCTTGCTTCTGCTTAAAAACACCCCTTACTGACTCTGTTAGACGATGCTTGCAGTGAATTGACTGAAGAGAAACCTGGGAATTTTATTTCCAAGGAGGTTATATCCCTCCGTGTGTCGCACAAGATGGAGCGAGCATTGGACCTGTGATTCACTGCACTCCGCATCGCTCACTCCATTCAATATAACCTAGGCATAAATTCCATTAGAGCTAAATGGAAATCAATCGCACTTTTCATATGGTAACTGCAAGTCAATGGCTTTGAAGGATGAAAATCCAAAGTTTAGTACTAGTTTCTTGTTACTAAAGATATCATTCACAAGTATTAAATATTCTGTAAGTTAATAGTTTTTTAAAAACTCTATACATTCTGTTAACAGTTGTGAGTAGAGAAGTCTCATTTATTATTTAAGCCAAAAGTTTCAGTGATTGAATTTTAGAAATAGACTTTAAGTTATAACCTTCCCTTCTCCCATATATAAGTTCCACTGCAAATCATGGATGAGTTTGCTACCAAAGGAATCTGAAAAGCAGTCATTCATTTTCTGAATATGACCTATAAGGAATTTTTCACTGATAGCAGTTTGACATCTGAAGACAGTGGTCGTTCACAGGCTAGTTGTCTATGTGATGCACAGATGTGTTTGCCTCTCAGCACAGCAATGCTCTGCAGGGTCTCTAAACCAGGGCTTTGCCTTCCTTCGTCTCTATGTGTCTATTCAGCTTTAGTAACTGATTTGTACCTCATTGTGTTAGCTATTGAGAATAATGTGGCATTACCTGCTGTCCTGGTTTTGGCAGGGATGGAGTTAATTTTCCTCTCAGTAGCCGGTGTGTTTTGGATTTCATGTGTGAAGAATGTTCATAAACACACTGATAATACGAGTTGTTGCGAATGAGACCAAGGACACTGGTTAACAAGTCTTGTTAACGTGCAGATGCAGAAAGCCAGTAGAGACAGACAGAATAATTGACCCAAACTGGCCAAAGAGAGTATTCCATGCCATAAACGTCATGCTCAGTATGTAAGTGGGGGTTGCCCATGGGAGGGGGCATGCTTTGCATCCATTCTTGCATTCTCTTCTTCCACCTCTCTTGCTTGCTGGCATCATTCCCTCTACCTTGCAGGCCCTCTTTTTCGCTCCTTTGCTCGCTCCTCGGTTTTGTTTCCATGATTGCTGCTCAGGACAGGTTGCATTGGTCGTTGGGACACGGGGTGGTGAGAAATCGTACGTTGTTCATTTTATATATATTAATATCCTTATATTCTGTTATTATTGTAGTTTTCCTTTGATATTTTACTAAACTGTCTTCATGTCAACCCATAAGTTTTCCTTTCTTCTCAATTTCTCTCCCCCATCCCACTGGGAAGGGGGAGGGTGAGCGAGAAACTGTGTGGTGACACAGGCTAAACCATCACACCCGCTAAGTGCCACTGGTCTTTTTATTTACCTTTGCAAATAAATGTGCATGTGACCATTAAATGAATTGCTGAAACTAAAAACTAATCAGAAAATATTGCTCTCTTTGCAAAATGAAGTCTACTTGTAATGTAAAGGAATCTCTGGCAACAACAACAAAAAAGCCTCTAGAACATAATAGTAGAAAACTTCTTTCAGTTAATATTGAATTATTGACCTTCTCATATAAGTACTGCTAGTTCAGGCAATTTTTGTACAAGTAAGAGAGTTTAGCATTTTGAAAAAAAAAAACCAAACAACCAGATTGAAAATAGATTGACTGCAGAATTTGTGATTTCCTCGTATAAGCATATTCCTTATGTGCGAAAGCACGCAGACAATCACATAAATCATTGCCTAGCAACAACTGCAGCTGTGCCTGCAATGTCTCAGTAACTTAAAATCAATGTTTATGTGGGCTGCTGCCTGAATGGGTGGTTTCTTCCTGAGAGCTGTACTCTGGTTCATGAGCTTTCAGACAGACCAGCGTCCTCGTAGAGCTCCTGCATGGGCGGTAGTGCTGGTACCCTGGATGGGGACCACGTGTGTGATCAGGGCTGAGATGAGAACTACCTTTCCCATTGAGAATAACCCACCCATTGGTCACTTGAAATAAAAAATTAAATCAAAGCACTCCTATGTTAATATGATATACTCCAATGTATATTATGAATAACTTACTGTGACCAGCTAAATTCTTCTGTATCTTTTCTTCAAGAAAAGTTACTTCAATCAGGAAAACAATTCATCAATTTCTGTATTGTTGTCCATGATTTTTTAAAAATGTATTCATAAAAGGCCAGATCTCCTCAAGTTTTGCCAGAGCCTTTAAATATCAAATCAAGAACCTTGTAAAACAGGACACTTTCATTAGCATTTATTTTCTTTCCTGTAAGTATCATTGCAGCTAATTTTTCTAGGAAGTTTTACCTTATGTTTTCCTTACAATGTTGCTTTACATCATTGTCAAATTCTCATTAAAACCATATGGGATTTTAATCTAAATGGATGTGTTTGTTACGTAGCTTTCAAAATAATATTATTACCAGCAAAATAAAATATTAAAAGGATATATTCTTTTTTTTTTTACTTGCAAATCTCCAGTGGATCCTGGTTATATATTATCTTCTTCCTGAAAAACACAATTTCAAAATTCCAAAAGAAATACCACTCTAATTTTGTATTTTTTTAAGCTTTAGGAAGTCTCTACTTGCAAGTTTCAATCAACCTGCCAACTTTGCACTTTGCCTTTTTAGGGTATTATAATTTTTAATTGGATAGAATGTTCAAACTGAGAAAGGAAGCAAAGAAGACAGACAGTTATTTTAAACAAAGCAATGATCAAATAAAAAAAAAAAAAATGACACTAACTGAACAAAGTTCATACCAGAAATTAAAAGTTTATAACTTTTTAAGGAGGCAATTTTTGAAATAGTTTATCAGTAAGATAGCTTGCTAAATTTATTTATGGAATTGTATGATGTGGTTATGTGCATGGTAAACAAATTTTATAATAAACCAGTGATATTGATGAAAATAATAGTAATAACAAGTAGTTACTGATGTATGACATTAATATATTACGAGTGAGATATTAGCGTATGTAGTACACAGTATATTCTCGGTCATCATTATCTTGTAGAGTGAACTGTTCAAGATGTATGTGTCACTAGGTTGTGCTAATGAAAAATTAGCTTTGTTATCACAAAGAGACACCTTAAGGCTGTTTTTAAAAAATAGGACTGTTGCAGGGGACACCAAGAGCACACGGCACAACATGATAGAGTCCTTGAAAGTGCAGGAACAGGAAAATACTAAAGCCTCTGGAGTATGAACACAAATGACAGATCGTAATTTTCTGGTCCTTACAGTAATGCAAACATGACAGCTGGGCAGAACCAGCTTTAGGGCATAACCTGGTAGTGCATAGAGACATGTTTACAATCTCTTGCAGCTGCCAAGATCGATAGCACAGGCAGGAACAACTTCGGATTGTCTGCAGGCCTGCAGTGAAACTGGTTGTGCAGGACTTGCAGGCATCTGACTTCAAAACTAGGTACGTAGAATTGATGGCTCTGGTACCTTGTATTGCTACTGCGTATTACCTCATGATGGTTAAATTTCACTGACTGTATCTGGTCTTATACTCTAATGTTATTTTTAGTCTCTTATGCTGCTTTTGAGAATTGGCTCTAATCTGAATACAACATCTGTGATTGCATCAAAATATTGAATTCATTTAACCAAGTCTTACAAAAACCCTAAATAAATATTACTTCCATATTCAGTGTTCATTCTCAAGTGCTTCCTTCACTGAAACTGGCTTGGGTCTTGCCAACATGCATTCCACATTCCGGTCATTGTTGGAGAGCCAAAACTTACTCTGAGAATTTACACAGAAAGAAAAAGAAAAAACCCAACAAAATTACCTTCAAACTATAAACTGTCTTGCAATAGGTATCATGATAGGACAAACCAGAGGCACCACAGCTTCAGAAAATTCCTGTCACAGATTTTAAGGCTGAAAAGGACCATCAGCATCATATTGACTGGGTCCCTACATAATTATATACTGCCATGGATTCTTGTAGTAAATCCATTAGGTCTCAAACAGACAATAATAGTCAATCAAGAAACTGTTAGACCACCATAACCTTAAGGCAGTTGTCTACATACCATTACACGTTATTGCTGTTCATTCACTCTTAGAAGTTTTCATCCAATTTCTCTAGTGAAGTTGACTAATTTTAGTTTCTAGTCAGTTGATTTAATATGCTTTCCCATCAGAAATTCCTTCTCCAAGCCAAAGACTGATCAAATAGTTCCTAACAGCACTTCAGATAAAGAAAAAAAAGTCTAGCTGGTCCTTTCTTTTTTCAGCTCCCATTTTTTTTTATTTTCTCACAAGATGGGAAAAATAGTCTGTAAAAATGTTGTTCATGTAACAGAATGAGCAATCCGTTTAATAATTTATGGGTTGGTTAACAATGTTCTGATAATACTCCACTAAATAAAATTTCACAAATCATAAGTATTAAGAAAGATTAGGAGTGATTTTGTAATATTATTTAAACAAGATGGACTAACTAACATTATTTCTAAGATGATTGCTTTTATCATCTGTGCCTCGGCATTTAAGTACATGGGTAAATAATATTAATGTTAGGCTCTATGCTAAACATTAAGATTGTTTGATTATGTGTCTTCCACAGTCTTTACAGAGTGCTTAGTGGGGAGAAGATGTAAATTAATCTCACTCTTTCTTCAGCTCATTTTCCATTTGTTCAAAACTCACAGAATCTCATTACTAGAGGCAAGAGAATACTTAAATTCTTTCTTGTATACTTTCATTCATGTCCTCATGCCAAAAGAAGTAAATTTGTTTTTAAAGCCACTCAGAACATAAACACATTGTGCTCAGTGCAATAAAATACTCGTTTGCATAAATAAAAATAATTCCTGTATCCTGGCTTATTATCCCATGTTCTCATCTATAATCCTCTCATGCTGTCCAGTGCTAAAGTGAATTTTTATGCAGACTAGAGAGGTTTGAGTTATAATTGAGTTATAAATTAAAAGTTTATATGAGATCGAGAGCAAAATAGGGAAAAAGGAATGATTTTAAAACTTTAGAAAGTTTAAATTATGTACAATAACTGTCAACAAATTGTTAGTGGTGACTGTTGACTTACAGAAGATTTGCAACAAAACTTAATCTAAACAGCACACAAACTGTCACTGCCTACTGGATACTGCGAGTTCAGATTACAAGCATTGCATAATCTCAAAATTCCTCTCTCGTTGCCCTAGCTATTGACATTATTTGCACCATACAAAAATTATGCATTTTATATAAAGAACATAGGTGACTAACCTGACATTCAAAACTTTTTTTTTCTCTATTTATTCTATTTGTAATGTAAACAACTTCATTTGTATCATAACAATTGCTTCCACAAAAATACATCTATGCAGTTCCTGAGGTTGTGTTTTGCAGTCATTTCATAAAAATGGGTTTAGAAGACTTTAGCTTCTCTTAAATAGTATATTTTGTGTTTCTGAACTGTAACTCCACAGTCTTGGAGTTGGCGTGCTATGAATGGTCATCATGATTTCAGCATTTTGCAGGGGAGGTATTTTGTCCCTGGTGCTTGAAATTACCACAGGATTGAGGGAACAGCAAGAATTTCAGTCATGCTTAAACCATCATCTAAATTCTGGTATTTGTCTGAAAACACTGAAACCTGGTAAAACGCCAGCTCGCCTGCAATTTTTAGTTTTATGCATGTTCTTAGCCGTCTGAGTGAGTTCACACAGAAGTCTTCTTTATGGAACTTTAACAGAAAACAAAACCAGATCAGAAGACATAAAAACTTCTACAGCACCCAAAATTTGACAGGTTGAAAAGATGTGCCAAAAGAAAGCTTAAAGAATAAATTTCCAACTATATTGCTGATATTAAATAGGTTACCGGTTAACAAATCCACAGCAGATATTCAGATTTCTATTTACATCTTGAAAAGAAGTGGCTTTTCAGATTATGTGCTAAACTTTTTACCAACTATTTAAACACAGCAGTGAAATCTGACTACGCTGTTTAAAACAGTGTTCCCTGAACAGTTGTTAAGAGTATTGACACAATCAGAATGCATTTTATATTTCTAGAAAACAAGAAAACCACGTGACTATGTCAACTAGTTTATCTACTGATCAGCATCAGAAAAGGAGATATGTTCGAATTTTATTACTGCATATGAGGAGGAGAAGATAATAGACTTGCACAAAACTTCTGTTTTGTTTTTTTTTTTTTTTCTAAGGTGAAAATTGCCTTTCTACATAGGATTTAATTAACTAACTCACCATCTAAATTATCATTCACCATAACATTTGTGGAAACATACACAAACCAGGTCTCTTCAGATGTCACATACAAATTCCAAATCAAGCCACCATAGTCTTTTTTTGCCACAAGATGGACGTTTTTAAATTACAAAGTCCTCCAGAAATTCAGTTTTGAAATAGAAAGACTATAATCTTCATATCCTTCAGGGTCCTATTAAAATCACTGCTCTATGAATTGCATATAATCATAGATTTGAGCTTTAATAGTTTCAGAATGATGCTGCTTGGAGCTCTAATATACTGCAAAGCCATCTTACAGTTAAGACAGGATTATTCTAAAAACAAGTCCTCTAAACAGAAAACTATATTTGATCACTACCTTGGTTTCTTATCCTAAAGCAAACTTTGTCTCATATCAAAACGCATGCTAGGAATCAAAGAGAAATGGAACAGACCAGTTAGTTGAGGAAATATTAATAAAAAAAAGTTAATCTACTACTGTGAAGGTATGAAAGTATCAGAAAGAGTCAGTGTGGATGTAGGACCACTTAAAGGATTTAAGAGCCATTTTCTTGCTACGATATCTTCCAGTTTTGAAAGCAACCAAGGTCTCAGCTGTGTGAAGATGAGCTGCCATATAGCCCATGCTAAGGACATATCCTTGAAGTACAGATGTGTAGGCTATAGGTGTGCTAAGCTCTTTCTATTTCAACCTTTACCCCTTAGGAAAAAAGAAAAGTCAAGAGGAATCAGAGGTGTCTCCCCAATACCTGTAAAGATAAATAAAGTCTTTATGCCTCTTTCAAGAGCCCAAGTCCATACTACTTCTTCCTCTTAAAGGAAGACATTTCACAGAACTGACGGCACAGCCGCAAAGATGTAAGTCGAACTGAAGCTTTCTTTCTACCCCTCGCAACGATTAACCTTTTCCCTCAGATCTCCAAAGGCGAGATGAAAGATCCCTAAAGATCAGAAATCCAGCAAGAGAGTGTGACCCACTCTATTAAGGGCTTGAAACATTAAGCCTAAAACCTTGAACTCCATCAAAACGCCAACAAGCAGTTTGTGCACAGTAAAGCAGCGGGAAGGATCAAAAAACCTCCACCCAAACTTCATGGTAATTGCCCTACTCTGTTCTGCACAAGCTGGAGGTAATTGCTACGCTTTTGTCGCAGCATAGTTTAGAGTATATTTGAAGTAGTTGGACCATGGTATAACAAAGACATGTAATAATGTTCTGTCAAAGGAGAGGGAGTGCTGCAGTCTGGTGACACTGTAAGGTTAATAAAGAAACCGACCTGAGCAGGACTTCCTCTTGCTTGTTCAGAGGTCCAGCAACAAGTTGCACATCATCTGCTGGAAAATTGAAGAGTTGTTTAGGCCCTGCACAACTCTACAGGGTTGAAAAACATTGCTCAGAGTAACTTACAGCAGAGGATATGATGATTGTGTTGCCTTATGATTTATAGGATGATGATTTTACTCAGCATTTAACCTGGAATACTGGTAATATTTAAAGGCTTTTTTTTTTCAACTTTTGACATGATTCCTGGTAATACCAATGGAGACCTACTTTGAGAGCTGAAAACACCTGTACTTCTGGCATGTTATAAGTAGATTACTTACAATTCATATGTTTTTCTTAAGACTGTGGAGAAGAAGAAATACAACATCATAGTCTAATGCTTGATAAAACAGCAAAAATCAGATATACTCCTGTACCACCTGTACAATTCCAATACATATTTTACTGGAGGATGGCTGCACACCTTTGGGGTTAAAACCCATACATTTTATGCATGTTTATAACACCCAGAACATAACATCTACCCATGATGTAAGCATTTGGGCATTATCATGTTATAAACAAGTTTCAATATTATTTAAATGGTTGTTTTTAAAGCACAGGTAAAAATTTTTAAAATATTTCAAATGGTATCTGCTGATGCTCTAACTGTCTTATTAGTAATAGTCTCTGTGCAACAGAAAAGTTCAAGTAATATTCAATATAAGGAAGGCCTTAGTCCCCGAGGAAGATATACACAACAACAGCCAAAAAATTATGTGGCAAAAAGTCTGCTAATCTGGCTAGAAGAGATATGCAGTCTTTATAAACTACTCCTAGGCTACTATATCTTCATGATCACTATTTTCTACAAGTTATCTGGAAATTTTGCTGTTGACATTAACAATGTCCTTCAAATTACAGTATTTTTTCCTAAAAAATGAGCAAAAGATCTATAAATACAATGACATACAGTATATATGCACAAAAATTTAAGGATAGCCAGTATCAAACTCCAAAATATTTTATGGATGTAAAGATTTTGTACGTTTTAACATTATTTTGCTCATATATTTTTGTAACAGATATGATAAAAACTGACTGTACAGTAAGTAATATCTATCTGTCTAAATATAAGATAAAAGTTAAAGCTACATCTTGAGTATAAGAAATAATTTTATCTTCACACACAACCAAAAATGTAGAAAGAATAGTTTACTTTCTGACTTCATTACTAGGCTAATTCCTATGCAGGTAAAGCGGAACACTAGAGAATCTCAGATAATAGAATTTTCAGCTATGAAATGAATCTGTTTGTCATTGATTTATACAAAAACTAGCTCTGCATTGGTCACCACTAATAAGAAATCAAACATTAAAGGGCTATGTCAACTACAAGATACAATTTCCCTGGACAATGTTTTGTACTCATGACTTCTGACGTGAATGCTGCTCAGGGTCTTCATCTATCACTAAGTTTCTCTCCTATAGAGGTTATGGACCAAAAAATCTCACCAGTAATAATTAGCTTTTCTTGGATTAGGCTCCTCTAAAAGCCTATACAATTTATTTTTGTGCTTCTTTTTTACAACATAAAATGGAAAGCTGGCTTGACTTTGTCAAGAGCGTTGGAGAGAAAAAAGTACTTGTCTAAAAACAAATAATACTTAACAACATATATTTAAATATTTACATGTTTTTCCATATTTATGTGTAGCTTCCTTTTGCATAAAAGACCATTCTGAACTTGAAGGACATAATACAGCTTTCAATTATCTCAGTCTAAAGAAAATGTGAATGATGAAAGCTAGAATAAGAACTTCAAAAACCAAAGATACCTGCAGTCACTCCGATAAGATCCATGCACTACATCCTCTTTTTCATCTCCTTTTAACCTCTGAAGGTAAATGGCATGTGAACTCAGCTAATTTCACCATTGTCAAAACTACCATGGAATAAAAATTCTCCACATGGCGCAACAGTTTTGCAGAATCGGTCTTCAAATGCCTTATAAAAGGGAGCACTGAAGAGCCTGCTTGCATCAGTAAAGCAGTAGAAATTGCAAGCAAAAACCTCAGCTTTTGAGGAAAACATAGGAAGGAGACCACCAAAGCCATTTTGTTTTTCTTTCTTGTACGGATAAGAACCGGAACTGTGTGTTCGGAGTCCTCTGTGCATCACACTGCTACTACTACACAAGAGCTGAGCCATGGTTCCTACACAATTTCCATGCTATTGTAGACCCTCATTTTGCTGAAGCAAAATACATAATGCAATCAGAGCCAAAAGTTTGTTTAAAAGTGTCAATAAAATCAAGTACTCTCACAAAAAAAAAAAAAAAAAAAAAAAAAAAAACCAAAAAAAAAAAAAAAAAAAAAAAAAAAAGAAACAAAATACAGCAGGAAAAGAGCTACAAGGAAATTGTGTGCAACATGCTTTACATAGACAGAAGGGAAAAAGTACATTGAGAAGCCACACACTTTTAAAGTCTCAAAAGCAACAGACATGAATTGTTGTAGTCTAATCATTAGGATACTTTAAGTAGTATTACTAAACTAAAAGAGGCTTTACTGCAAATACTATTTATTAATTCAGAATCTAACAATATCAATGATATGTGCACAGAACATGGGAGAAGACTCTACAGAACTATTTTCACGTACATAAACAACGCTTTTCCAGACAACTAGAAAAATGTTTCCTTAGAGTAGTTTTATCCCAATTTAGAATTACAGGTTTTATAAATTCAAGTATCTAGAGCTTTGGATTGTTACCAACAAGCTAGAGAAAAAGCCAATACTCTTTTTTTTTTCTGATAAATTTACTTTTTCACTCTCAAATCTGAAGAAAAATGTCATATTTACTTTTTAAGTACTTTGTCAGCATTTTGCTTCACCAGAAAAGTCAAGGGAATTTTATATCCTCACCTTACAAGTTCTGATACAAGAAGGCTTGTAAAAGGCTACCCAAAACCAATGATGAGTATTACCATTTCCAATATTATCAAATTTTCAAATTATTGATTTAATAAACTTTCATATTGCTTTTGAAACATTTTAAAAAGACTCCTTGAAAGCTTTTACTTTGCCACCTGAACTGCAGTGCTACGTATCAAACCTAAGCGTTGTTTTCCAAAGAACATCAGCAGGGTTATTTCTAAATTAATCATGAATCAAGGCCAATTTGACTTCCTAATTTTGTAGTTTTCCAAATAAAAACTTTTTTAAAACAGATCTAATTACAAGCATTACAATTTCACATTTCTTAGGCTTTTTCTCACGGGTTAAGCGTGTATATTGAATTGAATGAGACTGTAAGAAAAATGCTGCAAGGCAGACAGAATTTGAACAAAGCATCAATCTGCTGCCACAGTCAACCAAGCTTGACAAGAACTCGTCATTAATTCTTAAAGAAACTTGAACACATGGACTGACAGGGTAAAATTTCTGCATATATTCTTTGTTGGTGGTTTTGGGCTGAAACTGCGGGTATTTTCCTCCGGGTTTCCTTTTAATCAGAAACTGCTACACCGTTGTAAAGCATGCTAACAACACTTTAAAACAACTAGTGTGCTTGTCACTATGGTTTCTTTATCAGTTTTTCTGTATTCTGTTAATTTGAACACCTCTAGTTGATGACATTAACACAAGTATTTTG
>WHYT01017363.1:88976-101769 GCA_009806455.1 Tetrax tetrax
CCAAAAAAAAAAAAAAAAAAAAAAAAAAAAGAAACAAAATACAGCAGGAAAAGAGCTACAAGGAAATTGTGTGCAACATGCTTTACATAGACAGAAGGGAAAAAGTACATTGAGAAGCCACACACTTTTAAAGTCTCAAAAGCAACAGACATGAATTGTTGTAGTCTAATCATTAGGATACTTTAAGTAGTATTACTAAATTAAAGAGGCTTTACTGCAAATACTATTTATTAATTCAGAATCTAACAATATCAATGATATGTGCACAGAACATGGGAGAAGACTCTACAGAACTATTTTCACGTACATAAACAACACTTTTCCAGACAACTAGAAAAATATTTCCTCAGAGTAGTTTTATCCCAATTTAGAATTATAGGTTTTATAAATTCAAGTGTCTAGAGCTTTGGATTGTTACCAACAAGCTAGAGAAAAAGCCAATACTCTTTTTTTTTTCTGATAAATTTACTTTTTCACTCTAAAATCTGAAGAAAAATGTCATATTTACTTTTTAAGTACTTTGTCAGCATTTTGCTTCACCAGAAAAGTCAAGGGAATTTTATATCCTCACCTTACAAGTCCTGATACAAGAATATCAGTGTTGCATTTATTCTATGTGAACTATCAAAGGCTACCCAAACCAATGATGAGTATTGCCATTTCCAATATCATCAAATTTTCAAATTATTGATTTAATAAACTTTCATATTGCTTTTGAAACATTTTAAAAAGACTCCTTGAAAGCTTTTACTTTGCCACCTGAACTGCAGTGCTACGTATCAAACCTAAGCATTATTTTCCAAAGAACATCAGCCGGGTTATTTCTAAATTAATCATGAATCAAGGCCAATTTGACTTCCTAATTTTGTAGTTTTCCAAATAAAAACTTTTTTAAAACAGATCTAATTACAAGCATTACAATTTCACATTTCTTAGGCTTTTTCTCACGGGTTAAGCGTGTATATTGAATTAAATGAGACTGTAAGAAAAATGCTGCAAGGCAGACAGAATTTGAACAAAGCATCAATCTGCTGCCACAGTAAACCAAGCTTGACAAGAACTCGTCATTAATTCTTAAAGAAACTTGAACACATGGACTGACAGGGTGAAATTTCTGCATATATTCTTTGTTAGTGGTTTTGGGCTGAAACTGTGGGTATTTTCCTCCGGGTTTTTGTTTTTCTTTTAATCAGAAACTGCTACACGGTTGTAAAGCATGCTAACAACACTTTAAAACAACTAGTGTGCTTGTCACTATGGTTTCTTTATCAGTTTTTCTGTATTCTGTTAATTTGAACACCTCTAGTTGATGACATTAACACAAGTATTTTGAAGAAACAGTAGTTCTAGACAAACAAAAACAGCTGAAAGGATATTTATATTACTCCTATTGAAAGCATCACTGTTCCAAAGCCAGCAGCCCCAAACCAGCTACAAACAAAGTAGTTAAATATGTTAAAAGCTGACTAAGAAAATACCTTCCTGGGAGGTGTGTATAGCACTAAGAAAGGCTCTTTATAATCTGTGAAGCTAAACTTCTTTATTATGAAGACAAAGCACCACCTGTGACCTTTACGAGATTTATTTTGTTCCCTCACCCCTTTTCCTGTGCAAAGGATTAAAACATTACTCATTCCATAGCTATGAAAAAAATCTGTCAGCTACAGTGCTTTTTATTTTCCTCTCAACACATCCATTATGTTTCAAATAAACATTTTTTTTCCCAGCTCCTAGAGTTCTCAAATAACTTCTTCAAACACTCCGGAGAAGTGTTGACAAAACCGTGAATAATGTTGAGCTGAATTGTATGTGTCACAAAGGAAGAACATCTCACCCGCAAGCACGCGTGTCCCCTGAGACGGTATGTTAAAGCAATGCAAACTTCAGTTCTACAGTTTCCAAGGACAGCCATCTTACGAGGGTACAGCAACTATGATCATGCCACAGTGCCCTTAAAAAATAACACATTCACCGCTTAGCGGTTAGTCAGATATTTCAGCGAAAACACCGAGTGTTTCGATCGGAGCATGCTGAGATTCATTTAGCAAACATCACTGCATTTTATAGATGTTTCTAATCAGTTTGGTTCATCTAATGTTTATATGACCTTAGTTATCCAGTAGTCACATTTTAATAGATTATGTTAGATATACAACTCATAATCTCATAGTGTCCTTATTGTCATATTTCTTAAAAGTTTAACTGTCGTTGCCAAATTATTCCCCCATGATCTAACCTTTAAGTATACGCTTACTTGTTTACACATGCTTCTATCTTGGATGATTTCTGAAGGCTTCTTCAGCATTGGCACAGACATACTACCTCACTGCTGAACGTTGCATTGCCAGGATATCTGCAGAGCATCTCTTGGTTGTATGCCCTCTGCTGTCAAAATGAGGAATGAAACATCCATTCCTTTCTCCCGCAAAGATCCACTCAGACATTAGGACAGATAATTGTGAGTGAGATGTTGACTTATATACATTAGGATGTGCTAATTGAAGAGCTATTGTCCTATTCTGATCTAGGACCTCTCTGCATACCTTTGCAGACTTCTGTTGGATGTCCTTCGATGACTTGTGTTATTATATTTGAGCAATACATACATTTAGTCCTTGCTGGCATTTGAAAGAATTTTCTCCTGTGCTCCATCAAGTGCAAAACTTCTTAAAAGAAAAAGAATTTCCTACTCTTTTAATTAAAAAGTTAGACACTAGTGTCTTACACCTCAGCTCATGTAATAATAGCAGCAAATAACTGCAATGCTTTGATCTGGCTTCTATCAGGAACAGAGAATAGGCATAACTAGCTTTACACACTAGACAAAGGTTCCCAATTTGTTTTAAGAGCTAATGTTCCAGTGCTGGCATGGCAGTCAGCGAACAAGTTCAATCTCAAAAATAAAATTAGAAGAAGCAAAACAAGAACAAAAACAAAGCCCTGAACAAATCAGAACAACAAAGAGGTAAACTAGCTATATTGCTTTTAAGGACACAGAAAAGGAAGTTTCCAAATGCATTGGAAATGAGGAATTTGCCTGAAGTTCGCTGTTTGAAAAACAAAACCTTCAAGCTAAAACACTGCTAACACAGTCTGGGAAAACATACTGTCTTCAAAGTCCTAAGAGTGATGATTACTTACCCAACAGTCTCGCTTGCAGGGGACCTGTATGGCACACCACCAGTCAAACAACCAAAACAGTAAACAGCTGCTGGGAATATGTTCTTTTGTTCTTTTAAAACAAACTAATTTAAAACAAACCCCATCTGAAGTACTTTACTTGGGAATCTCCAAAAGTATATGCTGCTGTGAAAAAAAAATCAGCAGCAAAAGGAAAGAATACTGAAGACCAAAGCATTATGCAGAATAAAACACTGATTCATACCTTTCCACAAGATTAAAGATAAAGCCAGGTAAACTTTGGAAGGTTAAGAGGTTGTGTATTTAGCCTACAGACTTAAAAGAAGCTAAAATACTGAACAAAGCAATGATTGCTATTTCAAGTGTCCCCAAATAAGGGAATTTAATGGCTTCACAAACGGCCACTGTGCTTTAAAATTCTTAGTAGTAGTAAGCTGTCTTGATTCTTTTGGTTTTTTTGAAATATGAGCCATGTGATGTGCAAGAACGAGTTAGGAATCAGCATCACTTTCATCAAATGGCTGACCTATTCCCAAGTTACTTAAATTGATGTGGATGCAGGAACCTGTTTCATGCACAAAGTAGAAGCAGCCTAAGCAAAAAGCAGTTAATATTTGCTTGCCTTTCATCAAGGCATAAGCACACTAAAATAGTGTAGCCAGCAATGTTACTAAATGCATTTCTCAGCATTTTTTGTAAGGATGTAACATTCCTCAGTCTTTTGTGATGCAGCTAAGCATAAATATATACATTTATGTAAATATATGTAACCATGAAGGGGCCATCAGACATCTGTGGTAGAGCTGCCCAGAGAGGGTACGGGAAAAGAGTAAAATCAGCAAGGTAAGAATCAGGAACTGAGAAGCAGCAGAGAGGCATGCTGGATCTAGAGAATGCTAAGAATAAGTGGAATCAGAAAAAGTTATGGTTTCTGAATTAATTTAAACTATGTCAAAGGCAGACGAGATCACATCCTTTTCTGTTGGGAGAAGAACATAAAACATCAATGATGGAAAAGGAAGGGAAGACTTTCAATGCCAATTCTAATTCCTGCTTTCTGGCTGGCTCTGCTACAAGCATCCTTGCAGTATCTCCTGCTGGGCCAGCTCAGACTCACCAAACTACTGTTCTGCTGATTTCTTGTCTTTCTTCCAGCCCATGGGCCTATGTTGCACATATTTTGCTGGTTTGTATTGGCTAGCATCATTTATGCACAAAACATACCTGAAAAGACTTTTCATAACCTATCTCAACATTGTAACTCATTTCACAATTACAACTTTTGTAATTTTGTCACACTACCCACCAGAAGAGAGAAATTATCACAATATCCTCCCTCTTCCATAAGACACAATAGAAATAACTGAAAAGGCATTTTCTTTTGGCTTGTTTTTTTTGGGCAGGGTGTGCTGCACAGTGGGATCCCCTTCGACTGAGTGCTTCTTTTAAAAAAATCAGCCCGCACAGAATATGACAAGATGCTCAAACAACTTACAAAAACTCTAGTAAGAAATTTAATAATGCTGTCTCTCTGGCAGCATGACTGATATCTATATTCAAAGAAACTACTTACCCTATAACAATAAAGTATCATTAAATGAATCCCAAGTCTCTGAGGCAGAAAATAGAGAAAGTGAACTGGCCTCGCAATCAGCATTCCCAAAATTTACCTTTGCATTCACCACAGGGAAATCAGTCCTGTATTTTTAGGGATACAAAAATATTACCTTTGGATTAAATAAAACAGTTTTCACAGTATAAGCCAAATAATGTTTATTTGCCCACTGTAACCAGAATAATGAGAAATGAACTATTTATGCTAATTATCCCAAACTGTTATGAGTAAGATTAATTTATTTGCAGAGACATTCCTAAATGACCCCAAGATACCGTACTCTGTAGATGCTACACTTCTGAGATTTATGAATTGAGGGAGCTAAGAAGAACACTGCAAATGCTCTTAGAATGATTCAAATAGAAGAGGACAAAAAAGCAAGCCTCAAGATTTAGTAGTAAATTTGTTCCCTACAGTCCAATAATAATTCTGGGAACTCTGTGAATTGCAAAGCGTGTCCTGAATCTTACTGCAATTTTCCATTTAGCAATCTACCCCGAAATGTTATTGTTAGCATTCCCAAAAAGCCTACATAGCAGAAACCCGTTAAAGCATCCATTTATCAGCAGATTCAATAATAGTAAATTTATTCCCCAGGGAAGACAGCTTTTGTAAATTATATACATTTTTTTTTTTTTTACTCTGGCTTCCAGATGCTTCAGTAATCATTTTATTTATTTGCTTTATGAGACATAGGAGATCACTACAACTATTAACTGACTATTTGCTACTACTTCAACAAAAGTTCAATGAAAGAACTAACAGAGATGTCAGTAGTGTCCCTCTTTTCTTCTTCTTGGAGATGGAACAGAAAGTTTGAGTGAACGTTCTTTGACAATTTGCATACCAACCCACTTCAGAGATTTAGCTATCTGGATTTTCTAATGGTGAAAGCTCACACTCTAAATTCTACAAAAAATATTTGCATGAAGGATTCCAAAGACTGATTCATGTTGAATAACAGCATATTCACTTTATTTGAATGGAGCTATTCATGGATGTAAATGTTTTATACAGATGTTTTAAACCAAGTCCCCAGTAACTGCAGAAAGCATTGGAGAATGAGGTGGCAAGATCAGAAGAAACATAGCAGTAGAAGCTAAATTCAACCCCATGTTGCGATTATTTCCTCCATCACTAACTCCTCCAATATATTTTTTACAGGTCTTTTTTTAAAAATCCAGATAACTCAATGGCAAAACCATAATTCTAAACAACCAGCATTACTCACCTTTGAACCACTGCAGTGCTATTCTGTGCACACCACAAAATGTACTTCTCTAAGAAACGTCAATCTGCTGCACCAAAGCAAACACCTATAAAAGTGGGCACTGCTGATTATACAGTTATTCTAGGGAAATAAGGTGGTTCTATTAAACCAAAATTCATCCTAAAAAAAAAAAAAAAGAGAGAGAAGAAAGCAACAATTCACAGCAACTATAACTGGAGATGAACAAACAAATCTATTAAACTGAAATTAAACCTCCTCCCTGTACTGTTATAACAAAGATGACTGGGAGGTGAGGCAGGAAAGAACATGTATTATATTCAAATACTAGACACTAAATATTAAAAGAAGCAGCCCCCTAGTGGTTACTATTTTCCAGTTTTTTTCTCGCATTTATCTTTTTTTTTTTTCAGTCTCGTTTACCCTCATTTAATAGATTCTACGTTGAAACAAAGGTTCTTTGCTTTGCATCTGCTCTATTCTTCTGATTTGTTCCCTTTTTCACACCAGCAGTTCAGAAAACACAATCTTACTACCAGAATTTCCTCAAAAGGAAAAATAAGCAAAGGAACTAATTGGCACTAGAATACCTTGAATTTATGTATAAATAAGAGACCTATTTTAAGTCTTAAAAGAAATCCTGTCTAGCTTCTTAAAATAATAATTTGACTTTATGAGAAAGCCAATGAAATTGTGTGATTGTCATATCCCCTTATATTTAGCAGATCCTGAAGGATATTTAGCTGATGCAGATGGTTGGAAAAGAATGTTTTACATTAGGTGCACACTTCAGTCTGACAAGGAAGAAATAGAAAATGCAAGTATTTCATGTACATTGAAGTACACAAATTGTTGCAGACAGTGGAGCGTCTGCAGGGCTACATCCTTGAAACTGTGTGATAGTTTTGTCTCAGAAACATGAAAGTTATTAGTTTGCATTTTCACCGGATATTTTTGCAGTAACAAAAGTCACGAGGAAAGGAAGTGTACCTTATCCATAGATGTACTTGCTAGCATGACGGGAGTAGGATGTTGACATCATCAGGTCTGGAACAGGCACTGACACAATGAAACAGGGATGCTCAATGTTCAATATAGTTGGTGGAACAACAGCTGTGGTTTTTTGTCCCGTTCCAGGCTGTGTTTCATCAAATGCACCATTGCTTAGCACGTATGTCTAAACAGTTTGGATTGCATTATTACATGCCTTATTATTCTAGTATTCCCTGACCCTTCCTTCCTCCATCCTAAACAAAAACTTGCCCCTAATTACTTTGTCCCCAGTAGTCCAATTTTGCTACATCTTATCCAAATTTGGTATTTCCAATACCTTTTAGTGACGTTGGTAGTCTTACCCTTATGAGACTGTACTGCTCAGAAGGTCCTTCTCCAGTCATTTGTGCTATCTGGCCACCTCTTACTTAACGCCCCATATATAATCAGCTATAACTTTAGTCATTCCTCTCATCACATCTGCAGCTTCTGTCATTTTATCTGTCACATCCAGCAGTTTTCTCATGTGGGGTTGGACTAGATGACCTTGAGAAGTGCCTTCTAGAATCAACCATTCTGTGATGCTATGGTGCTAAGAACATTAATTAATGTACATTACATGAAATTGTAAATTCAAATGATTCCCTACTGCTCAGTACCACAGTAAATTATTTTTACAAGTTAGTGCTCTACTAACCAACATCACAGTAAACGGGTTTAGTACAGAACCATGCAGAGTCAAGTTACAGGCTGAAATCTGATGGTTCTCCACATGTAACACAGCAGTAACTAGAGCTAGTTACTTACATCTTGAACAAAAATAGCACTTTTCTTAAACAGGTCTTAAACATTTAATCCACTTTTCTTAAAAAGGTCTCTTAGAATTGCTGCAAGCTTTTGCTCTAATAGGTAATATTTCCACTTCAGCCAGCAGAGATTTGGGAAACAAAATATAGCATCAATGTAGTTCACTCCTGAAACAGTCACAATGTTATTGTATTTCTAACTTGACAGAAATTACACTTCATATAGACTGTTTCAATTTTTTAAAAGTTTCTTCAATTTAGGAGAAACATTTGTGGCAAAGGAGTTTTCAGGATCTCCATTTCTGAAACAGTGATGAGAAATCTTTGACATTGTGACTCAAACAGTTTTAAACATTCCCATTTCCTAAAGGTAACGAGGAGTGGAGAAAGGGTGGTTCGATGAAAATGTCAGAGGCTATGTTGTCCTGGAGGCCTGTCTGAATGCTGACAAAGTCCTTTTCCAATTTCCTTCAAAATGGATTTGGGAAATGTTTATTAGTTCTTCCTGAAGTGCTTGTAATCACTTTCTCTGACGTTGAGTGCATGCCTGCAGGCTGTTTTGCACACACTATCTAATGTCATTCTGTGCAGAGTGCTTTGATAGTAGATTTTAAGTCTTTAATATAAAAAGTTTACATGTACTTTGTGATCCTAATCCACACAAAGTTGCTACAGCTGATTGAGAATTCCTTCAGATCAAATTTTACAGAAGCAGTAACTAATGTTCAGTGTTAATATGGCTTTACTTTTTTTTACAATTATAATTTTACTTATACCATACTATCTAGATAGAGTCAATCTACTCCGAGTTTGATCAGGAGAGTAACTTTCAAAGTTCATCAGTCTCACTTAGTAATTACATAGAATCATAGAATGGCTAGAGTTGGAAGGGACCTTCAAAGGTCATCTAGTCCAACCCCCAATTCACCTTTGGTAAGTTTCGGAGCACAACAACTCAAATCCTTTTAGGAAAAATCTAAACCAGAAAATGCTCTCCAGGAGTATATCTAGGACACTTCAGGCACCAACAGGCATTCTGTCCACAGTATCAGATTAGACATAGTCTTAACCAAAATCCTCAAAATTTTGAGTACTTGTTTTTAATACGCGCTGCTCTGCTACACAGATATGTTCCTATCTTGCTGTACTATGTGGTAACACAGACATAATCATACATCTAAACTGTGTATTACAAGGATGTATCACACCAGCTTGAGATAAAACTACATCTGAAGCTTGATGGAAGAGACATTTTATCTGGCATTCACAGGTTTATCAACAGTAATTGATATTAAAGTAACAGTTACAGGCCAAATGTCAGAAGTAATGTCTACGTATTTACTTCACTGATGATTTAAAGGTTTCCATGCCTATATAAATCTATTCAGATAATCTTCTCTTCAGGAAGACAGCTCATTCATTGAAATTTATCAGTTTCATTCCAAATATTAATGTATTTTAGAATTTCCTTTCAACTTCTGGTCTAAATCACAAACAAGGGACTCTGCAAACAGTCTAGTATAATAAGTTTTCTCAGAAAAAAAGACAATGCAAGAAATTTTCAACTTCAACTCTGTTAATTTTCACTCAGCAAGTGAAACTATTTTCCAGAGGATAATTTAATCAATATACTATAATAACTACTTAGAGCTGCCATTCAAATGTTTACATGTATTTTCTTTGTGAAATGACACAGGTAATGGTAGAGCAGATAAAGCAATATCTTTGCTTCTGATACCTACAGCCCAGTACCCTATCTAAGGGTACAATGCAGCCCAGCCTTTGGCTTTAAGCAAAAACTTACTTTGTGATTCCTTTTAATGCTATTCTTAATTTAAAATGGATATTACTTGTTGATATTGAGCATTAATTCATTTTGTTTAGGAGATTAATAAACCTCAGGATATTTATTCCCCCTGTCATTGTGTTAAGCAATTACAATTTTCACTCTGAAACATAAAATCAACATGAACTGAAAGAAAACATAAGAAACAGGACAGAACTGCTAGAAAAAGACGGTTTTGTTATTTTGCATCAGTTTAAGTAAGACAACAAAGTGTTTAAAATACTAGTCCAAGGGGTACAAAAAATGCATAGTCAAAAATGCAGCTTCACTTGATCAGTTTAAGAAAAAAACAAACATTGCTGAAAGTAGTAAAACTGTAATACTTTCATTTTTCTATTTCACAATAACTTTGAGTTATCTTCTGAAATGAGACTTGCAAGTACAGCACTGATAATGTTTTAGAAATGATGGTTTCTTAGAATTACTAGACTGGAAACAAGAGCAAGAAGTATTTCAGTGAGAGATCAGCTTTTACATGTTTTTTAAAAATATATTTCTATCTTTAGTTAACTGTTCATGAACTGAAATGGAATGAAATACTCCAATTTTTCTAGTTTGTCATTAATTTTCTCATGTCTATTATGAGCCTTTTGTTTGTTCTAATTACTCAGGCAGTTTAGCAGCACAGCAACTAAAGGAAAGGCAGGTTATCAGATTATTTCAGCTGTTGGATTGTAAAGTACATATGATAAGAGAGATTTTTAAAAGGGAGGTATTAGAAAACCAAGTTTATTGCCTTCTATCAAGGCAATCCCAGAAAAAAACAGTGCAAGTGCATTTTACAAACATTACAAGACAGAGCAGCTTTTCCCCAGTTTGCTATTTTGTTTGTAACTTTTGCAGATTTCAGCCTAAGCACTTCTGTGGAGAGATGTTATTCTTTTTCACGAAACAGTTCTTCTAACAGGGCAATTTCACTCAACCATGTTACTCACCTAAAATAATCCATAAAAACTTTGAACGAAATCAGTAATTGGGAGTCTGTTTACCCAACTGTAGTGGCCTAAAAATCATTAAGCCACTACCTGTCCTCCAGAGAAGGGTCTTGCAATATAGCAATTGGAATTTTGAGCTATTTTAAATATATTTATTATTTCAAATACATTTGAGACTACACAAATGCTCTAGTTCAAGTATATCTCCAATATCAGCATCTAATATTACCTAGTAATAATTAAAGAAAACATTCTTTAGGAACAAAAAGGTCAAATGTACACATTATTGTGGGATACCCCTGAGGTGATTTTTGAAAGTTTAGGAAATTGAGAGATTTTTATGCATCAAAATCAGTTTTTCTCTGTATATGAGAAAACATTAAAAGGAAATGTTTTAGATTATCTAATTTCACTCTCTTTTTTTCTATATCTGCGTTATTTAAAAAATTTATCTAATAAATTTTTATTTCACTAATATTTTCCAGACTGATTTTTATTCCTTTGCAGTTGTAACATGAGACAAATTATAAACAGGATGGTATGTCATAATCATCATATCATTCAAGTGTAGTCATGGCAAATTACATGAATTTAGAGTCTTTCATAAGAATATATTGCTATCAAACACTATATGTCTGCAAGAGGAGTAATATTAGAAAATAGGTCCTAATTGTAGTATTGGTAGAAAGCACAATGTACACTTGTATTTTACCCAATTCACCATCCCTTTTGTCTGCTAAGAAAATCTGAATAACCATATTGGTTCAGATCAACCATCCACCTAGATCAATCCTCTGCTTCTCAGATTCAGAACAGTTCTGACTCAGCAGGATTTTGGTATGCCTCTTGTAATCAAGTATTCACCAGGAGATGCCCCGAAAAATTTCCTGAAGGCATGAAAAAAGCTATGTTAGCAGCAGGAGAAAGAGGGAAAAAAAGACCTTTGTTGTTCATTCTTCATTTCAAATATATCGGGCAAAATATGTTCATCAATAATTAAAATTAAAAAACCCCATGTTTTATTGAAAAAAAAAAGAAAATTATAGTTACTGAGGAATTTAAACTGAGAGACAGCAGTTTAAAAAGTGTGAACAACTGAACTGAATCAGTAGATCAGTCATTCCAGTGTCTTAAATTGAATTTGCCTTTAGTTTTGATTATGGTGATTCATTAGCCATGTTTCCCAGTTTACCAATACATTTCTCTGGAATTTTTAATGAGTCAGCTGATACTGTTACATATTTAATATACAGGGAAATGAAAAAAGAGGAAAAATAAGTCAGTTGAGTCATTTAAGATGTATCATAATATTTTTTTCTAAGGATCACATAATACTTTAAGATCATGACCAGACTGTGCAGTCTTATATAGATGTAAAAGATAAAGAACATATTTTTTGGTGGTGGTGTTCTTGGTAGGAGTCAAGCAGCAAGATCTGTTAAAAATGCCCATTTCTCAGTTCAGAGTGGCCAAGGGAAGTTTCTTGGTACAAGATCCAAGTATATGCTGGACCCAGTAACTGTGCATTAATTGTCCTTTCACACAGAGGAGAATTTCTACAGGCATTTCTGCAGCATGTAAGTATAACACAGACAGTTTCTTAATGCTTATTCTCCTCTATGGAGTCAGACTTTGAGCTTACAATAGATATGTACCTCAAGGGGGCCTACAAGAAAGATGGGGAGAGGCTGTTCAGTAGGGCCTGTTGTGACAGGACTCAGGGTCATGGTTTTAAAATAGAGGGAGGTAGATTTAGATTGGATATTAGGAAAAAAAATTTCATAATGCGAATTGTAAAACGCTGGCACAGGTTGCCCAGAGAGGTGGTGGCTGCCCCATCCCTGGAAACATTCAAGGTCAGGCTGGATGGGGCTCTGAGCAACCTGATCTGGTTGGAGATGTCCCTGCTCCTGGCAGAGGGGTTGGACTAGACAGGCTTTGAAGGTCCCTTCCAACTCTAACCATTCTATGATTCTATGTCAGGAAGAAAAAAATTCCATGATTTAAGAAAAAATAACATTTTACGCACAGTGGCAGTTAAAATCAATAGAAAGTCCTTAACACAAGGAAAGGAAAATGATACTGGGGAAAAAAAAAACCCAAAAAGATATTCTTTGATCAGAGAGGCTATTTAAAATAATATGGCATGCAGTTATTTTTAATGAAGTTTAAAAGTATAAATGAGGAGCATTATAGAGAATAAAAAATTAGCGCTAGATTAAGTCATGT
>WHYT01017363.1:108832-154632 GCA_009806455.1 Tetrax tetrax
TCAGTCATTCCAGTGTCTTAAATTGAATTTGCCTTTAGTTTTGATTATGGTGATTCATTAGCCATGTTTCCCAGTTTACCAATACATTTCTCTGGAATTTTTAATGAGTCAGCTGATACTGTTACAAATTTAATATACAGGGAAATGAAAAAAGAGGAAAAATAAGTCAGTTGAGTCATTTAAGACGTATCATAATATTTTTTTCTAAGGATCACATAATACTTTAAGATCATGACCAGACTGTGCAGTCTTATATAGATGTAAAAGACAAAGAACATATTTTTTGGTGGTGTTGTTCTTGGTAGGAGTCAAGCAGCAAGATCTGTTAAAAATGCCCATTTCTCAGTTCAGAGTGGCCAAGGGAAGTTTCTTGGTACAAGAACCAAGTATATGCTGGACCCAGTAACTGTGCATTAATTGTCCTTTCACACAGAGGAGAATTTCTACAGGCATTTCTGCAGCATGTAAGTATAACACAGACAGTTTCTTAATGCTTATTCTCCTCTATGGAGTCAGACTTTGAGCTTACAATAGATATGTACCTCAAGGGGGCCTACAAGAAAGATGGGGAGAGGCTGTTCAGTAGGGCCTGTTGTGACAGGACTCAGGGTCATGGATATTAGGATATTAGGAAAAAAATTTTCATAATGCGAATTGTAAAATGCTGGCACAGGTTGCCCAGAGAGGTGGTGGCTGCCCCATCCCTGGAAACATTCAAGGCCAGGCTGGATGAGGCTCTGAGCAACCTGATCTGGTTGGAGATGTCCCTGCTGCTTGCAGGGGGGTTGGACTAGACAGGCTTTGAAGGTCCCTTCCAACTCTAACCATTCTATGATTCTATGTCAGGAAGAAAAAAATTCCATGATTTAAGAAAAAATAACATTTTACGCACAGTGGCAGTTAAAATCAATAGAAAGTCCTTAACATAAGGAAAGGAAAATGATACTGGGGAAAAAAAAAAACCAGAAAGATATTCTTTGATCAGAGAGGCTATTTAAAATAATATGGCATGCAGTTATTTTTAATGAAGTTTAAAAGTATAAATGAGGAGCATTATAGAGAATAAAAAATTAGCGCTAGATTAAGTCATGTATTTTCTTTAACTTTTGGAATAAAAATCTTCTAAATGTCAGTAGCATCATTAGCATTTAAAATATAGGTCAGCGTCTCCATTGATGGTAAATGAGATTCTAACTGGTTCCCACCAGTTTTAAAATTAACAATGTACTTAAAAATCTGTTTTCTATTTTTAAAGAGAAGTGCCAAATTAATTTTCTTTAAAATATTACAGGAAACTTAAAAATTAATTATATAGACTAAAATATTAAAATATAAAATTTTCAATTCCAAATGAACTTTTAACCGTCATTACATCAATTCTTGCCTTTGTCCAACAATTAAAATAGAGCTCGTGAAAAAATTTGCCCCAACTTCATCTCAGATGGTTTCAAATTGGAGAGGTTTTTTCCTATCTATTTTAAAGAGAATAGAGAATTGTTATTTCCAAGACATTTAGACATTTCCTTTTAATGTCTCAGCTTTTGGAGGAATAAGATGTCTCTATTTTAAGCAGCCCCTCATCCTGCAACAGATTGGCATCATATGCAGCTTTAGAACAACCTATGCCAGCAGTTAGCTTGACTTCCATACAGAGTTCTGGTGACTTATCTCCAGGCCGCTTATAGAAGGATTCTGTGATTATTCCTTTACAATCACAAACAATTTTAAGTTTGTTTGTCTCCTTATATTAAAGGACCAGTTCAGTTGCAACTTCTCCTGTGTTCAAATTTCATTTTTTGTTGCTGGTTTCCTCTTCATAAGAAGAACATGACACTTCCTTCCTTCTGCTCTTACCCCTTACTATTACTCCAAACAGGAGACTGAATATTAAACTTTAAATAGCAAAAGGTATGGAAAAATCCTGATCTTTGCTTTAGTCTCTAAATGATAACAGATACAACTGATAGATACAACACAAATTGCAGAAGATTGCTGTTTTCACAGCAGTGTGACATAGATGGACCCTATACCACAGCAGACTAAACAGCTACCCCAGAGACAATGTTTTCTGTAAAACTTTTTTCCGACCAGGCAGCCCTCAGAATATGCTGTTGCATAGGCTTTGCATTTGTTTTTCTTGAACATTATAAGGTTGCTGAGAGCCCATTTCTTCAACCTGTCAAGGACTTGCAGCTGTAGCAATATATTGACTACTCTTCACCAGTTTTGTGTGAGAAGTTAACTTGCTAAAAGAGTACTCCATCTCACCATCCAGGTCATTAATAAAGACATTAAACGGTATTGGCTGCAGTATTGATCTCTGAGGGACATCACTGGCAACCAGTCATCGTAACAAAATCTTGATAACCACCCCTTGTGTCTGGCATTCCAGGCAATTTTCGACCCACCTTATGGCCTATTTATCCAGTCCACATTGCTCCAAATGGGCTTTAAGTATCCTACTGGACACTGTTGTTGACAGGCTTAAAGCACCCACTACTCCTTTATCCACAGAGGGAGTTTTCTCTTCTTAAAAGGATGTCAGGTTGGTCAGCTAGTGCTGGCTATTCCCAATGAATTTTGCTTTTTGTCTTCAACGCTTCTCTCAGAGCTCCATGAATACAACCACCAGCAATACCATCAACCCACTTGAAGTGAAGATCTTCCTTATTCATGAGAGAAGTAGACTATATCCTCTAGTTGGTTTACCTTCTAACCTGGTATCTGCTTCCCAAGTTTCTTTTCACTCATTACTTTCATAGAAAAGTTAAGCTAAAAAATGACATTCTGAATGCTTTTAACATGGCAATTCATCCAACGGCAGACAGAAAATTACATTTGTTTGAAGGTTATTACAGTATTGATGCTTCTATTGGAAAGGAAATTTCGCTATCCACTTAGAAATATTTCTGAATAAAAGTCCAGTGGTATATTATCTAGAGTAAAAAGTCTTGGAAAAAACCATGGATTTTCCCTCTGTCTCCACTCAGAAACACACTTTTTACATAATTAACTATCACTTAAGTCAGACGAACGTCTTGAATTGCAGATGTTTTCTACCTTTCAGCTCACAGAGTCAAAATCTTTTCTCAGTGCTAAGAAGTCAAACATGCAGGATAAAGCACTGTAATTATCTCCACTGTCTCTGGCAGTGCTGGCAGTAACCAAGTGGTAAATATAGGATGTAAGACAAACAAGCAACTGCCCTCTGAACCCATTTTAACTGGTGAAACCCATTAAACAGATGAAATCTGTGCATTATTGTATTTATCCAGAGCTCTGGAACAGTATTTTTAAAATGAGCAGGAGAAAGCTTTCCCCACCCCCTTCTGCAGATTATTTTGCTTGTTTATTTCTTCCTTTCTTCAGTTGGAATAGGATTTAAAGAGTCTAATTACTAATTTGACAGCTTTTGTCAGATGTTACAGTCATAAAAAGCATTATCAAAGTAGACACTGTGTGTTTTCTTATTTCATTCTACGCAAACATTATCCATAACAACATTACTTTAATAATTTGTTTTCTCTCAACATTTTAGAGTTTGGGTGTTGAGAGAGCAGGAGTGTTAGGAAGAGAGCTGCATGGTCTTCATTACTTTCACCCTATCAGCAGCAACATGTTGCTTACTCATCAGGACACAGGGAACTACTGGCTGGCTTTCACTTTGGCATCTAAGTTTCATACATAATCATGATTTAAAACTAAATTACTAATTGTCAAATGTTTAAAGCATAATAAGATTCAGCTCCCTTTGAAAATCAAAGTCAAATTCATTTCCTCCCCTCATCTTCATGTTACTTTAACCTAAATTAACTGGTTTACTTGGCTAAGCAAAATTCACAACTAAACTGCTTTTTTTAAATTCCACTGTGGACCAAATTTCTAAATCTGAATGAAAACTTGATTTTAATATACATGTGATACACATGGTACTAGACTTGAGCCATCTGTCCCAGTGTTTTAGAGTTCGATATCTGTGTTATGAAAATGGATTCTACCTTAGCTGGAATGGAAGTAAGGCTGAGAGAAAGTTTTCGATACAATTTGGAGAATTTTATATAGCAGGGCATAGAGCAAAGCTGCCAGATGTTTAGGTATGCTTGGGACAGGCCATAAAACTAGCAGGTGTAAGGAACAGGATGAAAAGCCAAGAAAAAGAAATTAATTCTGAACCATTCAATTCCCAGAGGCACTTGCAATTAAACAAAATGTTGAACTACCATCAATCGAAGGAAAAGCAGAGCTGTAACTCATTCAGCATATTTAATAATACTTGCTATGGAAACAAAAAGCTTGAGGGTAAATATTCAAGAGTAGAATACTTGCAGAGGAATGCTTAGCTTTGGGAGTCCATTTACAACTCTGCCAAAATTTGCGGTGATTTTCCATCAGTCTCTTTTCTGAAGGGTTCTACAAATCCCTTCCAGAGAACTTTATCCTAAGGCTTTGTTTTCTAAGAATCAGTATTTAACATGTGGAATAACTCTGTCTCAAGAAGTATGTTCTAAAAAACCTCCTCACAGAAGCAATGTACAGCAGTCACCACAAATCCTCCTCAAATTTTACAGCCAAGAGGCTTTTAATTTTGAAATACCTGAGATACCAAGGAAAACTTGAGCATATTCTAAAATAATTAACCTATTGGGTTATAGGTTATTATTCAGAATCAGATAAATTTGCTGTCAAATAGAGAAAATCACTTCCCTAGTGTATGTCTGCTTGTAGTGGGTCTGGCTGGGATGGAGCTAGCTTTCAAAACAATGCTGATCACACACTAAGTTTTTACTTCCCACATTTATATGTTTACAGTGAAATAATTCATCCTCTGCCCTTACGACCTAGAAGAATAATGCAGAAATAGCTTTTCATACGATCAATATTTCTCTAACTGCCCTCTAAAATGCAAATCAAGAAGTAGTAAAAATGTATTTCAAAATTAAAGTATTCAGACAAATGCAACATATTTGGTGAAGCAATAACTTCAATATAGAGTTGTGTTTTCTGTCCAGAAAACAACACAACTCATTAGGTGGTTTTTGCTCACCAACTCCCCTACTTCCAGTTATCACACATACTATACTTCCAGGTTTTATGTAATTACATTTTTTTCAGTTCCACTTACATTATACGCTGGGTTTCTTGTCCTATCATAGTGATACTTCAACCTAAATATTAAAAACCAAAACAGAAAATCCCCTATATTTCTTATCAAGCAAAACATTCATCATAAGACATACCTGTTCAAGTATTTATTCAAAGCTGATAAGCTGCATAAATTTTTGAGGAGTCATTTTCTGCACCAGTTCACAGTAGTGACACACTGTCAGTGCAACAGTGATATTCCCTGCACAAAAAAAAATACACTGATCATGAGAACAAAGAACTGATTTCTATGCAAACAAGAACCTACAGATCCGCATGCTCCAGAGCTGCTTTCAGAACTGAACTCTGCAGCACTATCTATGTTTGAAGCCACGTTTCTGTCCTGCTGACATAGAGGATAACACTCCCTCCTCATCTCCCATGCCTGTTCTTCCTAAAGAGCCCACATCCCTCCATTCTAGCACCCCAGTCACAGGAGCCATCCCACCATGTCTCTGTAATGCCAGTAAGTAGTAGACCCCAGTAGATGAGGTTTCTGAAAACAAGTCCCATGGTCCAAGTGGCTGAACCTCTGGCTGTGGCACCAGTCCTGTAACCACCTGTTGATTTGCCAGATTTGACTGGCCCTGTAAAATCCCTTTCCTTTGACTGTGAGAATTGATGAAAAAAACTACCTACACCCCGGAGTCCTTTACTACTGCTCCCAGGGTTCTGTAATCCTTGATAGCCTTCAAACTGTTCCTGCCTGTAACACTGGTGCCTACGTGAAACAGCAACAGTGGGTAGTAGCCAGTGGACTGTACGAGGCTTGGTAGTCTCTCGGTGACGTCCCTAACACGAGCCCCCAGCAAGTAGCACATCTCTCTAGAGAGTGTGTCAGGTCAGCAAATGGGTCTCAGCAGCCACTACTAGAAGCTTGCCTGTACCCAGTGGGTACAGGTACCTGTACTGCCCTGACTCTCAAATGAGGGAAAGTTTATTCCCCCTGCAAACAGAGAAGCTTGACAGTGACTGCCGTTTTGATGGTTCAATTAGTCACTGTCTGTATTTCGTAATAGCTTCCTTCTTAGCAAGAACAGTTTCTTCCTCTCCAATAAGTCATGTTTGAGAAATTCCTGTGCTAATAACTGCATCTTCTACTTTTGTGAATAAGATATCACAGCTTTTTGGTAACAGAAGGCAATTTGCTTTGTAATTGCTTTACTTTCACTTTTAATGCATAGTATATACACATATGCCTACAATGGATAAGATCCATAAATATACTCACCACACAAATATTTACATAATAGAGTCTTACTCTTAAGGCATAAAGAATAAGGGATGTAGAATTACAGGCAGATTACCTGACTTGCTTCAAGACATCTGACTAGTAAAGGCTGTGGTGGGAAACTAACTGATAAATCCTGTCAGGCTGATTCATTAGGCTACACTGCTATTTTCCATAAAGATAATTACTTACTTCTCTCCCCCCCGCAAAGAAAGACCAATGACAAGAGTTCAGCGATGGACGTCAAATTATTAACAAGTAAGCAAGAACTACAAAGGCTGGATCTTTTTTTTTTTTTATCCCTCTGTGTTTAATTCAGAAGTGAGAGAACTATTGTTAGTTTAGGCAAAAACATCTTTTGATCAAACAATGCTAAATTAAGAGTCCTTGCAGTATCAGCAGATATCCAAACAGTCCTTGCAAAGCTTTAAATATCTTTTTCCCTACTCTTAACCTGGGACACAAGAGCTATCCAAATTTAAACTCATTTTTCAGAGGTTGTTTTGTCAAGAGTCTGAGGCAACTTGCAGCAAATATTTCTTTGTCATTATTTCAGTATAAATATTTTGAATTTAAATTCTACCCTACTGCTTTCAGCCTGGAGAAGAGAAGGCTTTGGGAAGACATTACAGCAGCCTTCCAGTACCTAAAGGGGGCCTACAGGAAAGATGGGGAGAAATTCTTTAGCAGGGTCTGTTGTGATAGGACAGGGGATACTGGTTTAAAAATAGAAGGAGGTAGATTTAGCTTACATATAAGGAAGAAATTTTTTATGCTGAGTGTGGTGGAACATTGGTCCAGGTTGCCCAGAGAGGTGGGGGATGCCCCATCGCTGGAAACATTCCAGGCCAGGTTGGACGGGGCTCTGAGCAACCTGATCTGGTTGGAGATGTCCCTGCTCCTTGCAGGGGGGTTGGACTGGATGGACTTTGAAGGTCCCTTCCAACTTGAACTAATCTATTCTATGATTCTTTGTCATGAATGTCCATCAAAAGAAAAAGATTGTCTGAAGAAGCTGTTTATAGAAGTGCTGCAAATTGGGTTGAGCTACAGAAGAGTGTTCCATTTTTTTTCCATTCTATCAGCACTGGCATACTCAAAAATGAGCTTCTCAAGGGAAAACAGTCTGCATGATATCAGGTTATGATGAATTAGAGTAGCAACTGATGTTTCATTTTCTGATTAACTGTTCATTATTACTTTAATTAAAATGAAATTGAAAGTAAAATTCATATTCTGATACCATTTTAAAACCAGCAAATAAAATCTTCTGTTTCATGCTATTAATAATGTTAGTGAAATTTATTTTGGAACGAAATAATTAACACAAAACCAAGCACAAACAAACAAAAGGTGAATTAGTATAACAAAGGGTATTCATATTTGTCACTTTAAATAGTATCTTGTTCTTACCCCTTTATGATGTTTGATCTGTCGATCTTATGTTACATGGATACTATTTAATGTACTTTTCCACTAATTTAAATACTTATAATCCCTTCGGAAAGAGTTATTTGGAAAACCAAGTCTTATCTCCTAGTATTTTGTTCATGTGTTGCTCACTCACCTGAGAAAAGAACTTTTGATATACTTCTTAAAATGTTAATAATGACTTATTAACCATTATATCATTAAAATGAAATTATGGGAGTGAATGTTTTTTGAACAGGCTTTTAAGGCCATTTAAGTTTTGACTTGCAGCTTGAAGAGTTATGATATTGTTGCAATGGTTATTATGTCTTTGACATAGGCAATCTAGAAAGTAATTACAAAAGAGCATCTAGAGCTGAGGATTTGCTTTCCCTATGTGTAATTATGACAGAAGATTCTACTAATTCAACTAAGAGCAACATCACAGTTTGGTCTCTAATGTTTCCTGTGTCCTGGTTCTGGCTATGACAGAGTTAATAGTCACCTGAGCTGGGTGGAGAACTGGAGCTGGTGGCCCCTGTGGCTGGGGCACCCAGCTGGGATAATTAACTAATTAACTAACAGCTGGGGTTCATTTACCCAAATGAGACAAAGGGCTATTCCATCCCATCTGATATCATGCTCAGTACATAAGTGAGGAGGGTGCTGAAGGGAGTCTCCTGCTACTTGGAAGAAACTGGGTGTAGAGATTTGTTGTAAGCCATTATACTGTATTTGTACTCCATCACTGTTTTGTTTTCTTCTGTTATTGCTGTTAAATTCACTTTTTGTTCAATCTCATCCCACAATAAGCCCCAGACCCTGTAGGTCATGCCTCACTTCAGATTTCAGGTGCTCAGGTGGTGAGTTTATCTCCTGCCTCCTCTGGGAGGAATCCTCTATGGATGGGCTCATCCAGCCCTGCCCTAGGAATGGATCAGTCAGGCAGCACTGGTTTTCACTGGTTAGGTTCCCGGTATTCCCCACACGCACCCCTGTTCCTCTGATCCTTGCAGCTTTTGTGTGTACAGAGATACTCATCGTCAATCGCATACCCTAACCAGTGGCCCTTCACCTAGGCAATGCTCATCGATGTCTTTCACCTTGAGAGCCTTTCGCATCTTCAGGTAGCAAAAAAACAGCTGTTATCTTCAAATAGCATGTGAAATACTTTAGCTTGTCTCGTAATCGTGGACAGAACTACAGTCCTGGTCAGAAGAGGATCCAAAGAGAATTCCAGCAGTCCAAATGAGAGAGTAAAATAAAGTTTTGTCACTGAGCTAACATTGAAGATGAAACATTGTGAGTGAAGTTAAATTGGCATTATACATTGTGAGACTAATCCCTGTCATCTATAAAGAAATATAGAATCTTTTAAATTGATAGAAATTAAAGGAGAATAATGGTGTGTCCAAAACGTGAAAAAAATACTGTATTTTCTTTCAAAACCTACAATGATGACAAAGTACAGCAACCTCCTTCACAAAAATAACTTTAAAAAATTAATGTATGGCATACAATGATTTTCTTTATTACACACTCAGGTTTCTAAAACATTAATTTAATTTTTGTGAATATTAGAAATAGTTTACTTAGACAAGAGCATTTATAAAACTATTTTTGCTCAAGTTAGAACTCTATTAGCTTTTCATGATAAATTAGCACAGGAGATTATTTTTTAAATGAATGTCTAATTAGACTTCATTAATGGTAATGTTATCTCTTACAAATTCCTTTCCTTCATTAAGGAGAAGTTTCCTAGTTTTCATATGAAATACTCTAATTAATGATTTTAAAATGAATGCAACTTTAAAATAATACAGCCTGAAGATGGATGGTATTTCCAAACACAGAATAGGAAATAGGATTGCACTTTCGTTAACAAATGATCTGACCGATTGTTTTGTCTTTAGTGACAACCCCTTTATCTCACTTAGTATCAAGTAAATAGTGCTTAGTTCACTAAGATAAATTTCTAAGTATAGTGCCGTGGTTTGTAGCCTTTATGGGAGTGATTTGGCAGGGTCTCTCTCTAAAACCTCTAGTAACCTCTATTGCTAGATCTTTACCTATTTGTCTAATTCGGACAAAGGACGCAAAATTTAGCAGTAATTCTGGGGATGCACAGAAACCCAGGCATGTGTGCTGAGACAGCCACTGATTCTTTGAGTCTTGTTGCCTTTATGAAAACAAGCTAAAATCAAATTAACTTAATTTGTAACAAATTTTGTAACAAACTCTGTGACAATGCTACTAGCTCATCTAGGGCAACGAGATTCCACCTCTGTTGCCAGATGGATGGTTTTTCCTTCTGCTCTGTGAAGCATAGCAAAAACCTGTGTAGGTCTACAATATCTGCCCCATTTTGCTCATTAAGTGATGACACTGAAGATCAATGAGCAACTGCATGTTCTTGAAGAAATAAAAAAGCTGCAACAATTTTGGGTTTTTTTGTTGTTGGTTTTTTTTTTTTTTTAATAGAAGAGATGAGGCGAAGTCGGGGGAGAAGAAAAAGAGGTATAAATGTTCTTTGTTTCCTGGTAATAATTCCCATGGAAATTTGAGTAAAATAGAATACATACTTCCTTTTAAAAGGTGTATTTCTTCAACTTCTTTTTCAGTGTGCAAAATGTAAGAAGATTTTTGTATAATCCATCAAAATGAGCTGTGCAAAATGTTATTATTATGCAAAGGAATGAAGGTAAAGAGACAAAAAGATTCAATGCTGTAGTATACAATGCACATGGATGCAAAACTTTTGAATATTCTATATATTGCTAACTCTCTGAATAGTCTTATTTGTGCAGAAGTACATTTCTTGTCTTCTGACATAAAAAGAATGCCATTCAACTGTCAATTTTAGCAGAGATTATTTTTTACAGAAGACTTTACAGATGAAGGATTAAAAATCTCTTTTAATTTTAGCTTCAGCTATTCATAGGTTCTTCATATTATTTCTTTGATTTTGTCCTATTGAATTTGTTTTCTGACTAATTAATTATTTCAATAACATAAAGTAAATTCCATTCTCCTTTTACATTTCCATGCCCCCTTTTTTTTTATATTGCTTTATCCAATACTGAAACTAAATGTTCTGGTGCTCAGTACCAGCACTTTAGGGAAAAAAAAAAAAAGTTACAACACGATAACTACAATTCAGGGATAACTAGAAAACCAACCCTATTTAGGCAGGACTAGCTCATTCATCTATCAAAACCACTTCTTTCTCTCAATTAAATTATTTTGGAGAATCTAAATTATTTTTTCTTTGTAGCCCCAGTTTATGTAGACTCTTGAGAGATGGTGGTGGAACTATGCCAACAAAAATCAGTGGAAGGAAGATTAAAAATACTGGGAAAAAGATTAGTCCTTAAACAGACCACCACTTAGAGAACAGTTGTCCTTCAGTGCTCCACAGGCTTCAGACATTCTTCTCCGGATATCCAGTTTATCGTATTTCACCCATTACCACTTTACAATTCTTGTTTTATGTGGATTGGATTTATCAAATAATTCATCCGATTTATTTGTAGGTAATGTTGGTGCCTCTCAGTTTGGGAAGAGTAGCCTATTTTTCATCAAAATGACCATTATTTACCTCAAAGAGTCAGTGTTTATACAACCTTCACAGCTTAGAATACTGTGAACCATTTCAAATTTTTGAGCTAGAATTACAGGATAAATGACATTTGGAGGTATTAAGTTCTCTAGTTTCTTGGGTGATACAACACTTACTATTTGGTAAAAATCTAGAAATTGTCTACTATAGAGCTAGGCACATTCCTCACTTGCTGTAGTTGTACAGAGTAGAGGAGGGATTTTATTATCAGGATTATCATCTAGTGATAACACCATATATTGACTTTTGTAATGAAAACTCAGTAAGCTTCTCTCTTTGTTTAGTTACTCAGCGACTTGTAAACATTGCATTTAATTTTCAAATGCCAGATTTATTCAGATGACTTTTTAAAAATTAGTTTGCTATGGTTTGTTTACAAAACGGAAGAAATAACAAACTGAGAGGAGGGCATGGAAGAAAAATGCTCTCTAGAGAGTAAACATCAGACTGCTGACATCCGAGAGAGATTTAGACACCACCTTTCTTGAACAGATTTTAAGGATGAGCCAAGTAACAGCTCTTCACATTTTTTGGCTGAACAAGGGGAACAAACTGTACACATCAGCACAAAATTAACTCTTAAACCACAGGATAAATGATTTCCTTTGTTGGCTCAGGCACCTATTTCAGACCAGACAGAAAAGGAATTGAATTCTGTTCTCCTGCTGTCTGAGTAAGAACTCCTGATTTTATTAGTTGCTATAAGGTAGTCATAAAAATGGCCACGTTGGATCAAATCAAAATGACATCTCCTCCTGGATCTTGTCTTCCACAGTGACCAAGCTGAGGAAGCTACAAGAGAAGCATGAGTACCAAGTGATGTTCTACAGATAGGCTGCTCAGATTCCAGAGCCAAAAGAGGTCAGTGGAAAGTTATGTGGAAGGAGAATGCCTGCTTTAAGTGCATCAGGTCAAGGACATTTTTCAGTGCAAAAAGGGATAATAAGAAACAAGATAACAAGAACATGCCAGGGATACAAACAGGGAGGCAGAATCAAAGCTGGTCAGTCACACTAATTGGAAAAAGGGAGAAACCAGAAACAAATTAGACCCAACAAAACAAACATGGAGGCAATGATAAGAAACAAACCTCATCAATCACCAATGGGCTATCAAGAAATTACAGGTGCCACTTCCAGGAAGATCAGCCTGGACTCAGGGGACATACTAGTGTGCATGTGCTTGTGCCAGGGGTGTGCCTCCACTTGTGACCTCTTGTTTCTACCAGCTCCAGAGGAGAGGACATGGCCATCTGTAAACTGGCATGCTGTTGCATTCCTATGTTAAGCACTTTGCTGATTTATTTAGTGCTGCTGGGAGGTGGTGATTTGCTCACGCTCTGGGTGCACTAACAGGGACAATGCCACTGTGGGTCTTGGAAAGGTTACAGAAAGCAGGCAAGGTTATTTTACTTTGGGAGGTTTGTGCAAGCACCACCAGTTCTTTTTTGTTCAAGTTTGATGCACTTTCTCTTTGAGAAATGTAACCCTTTGCAAGCAACACTCTCATGGACTTCAAGGTTAGTCCAAATTGAACAGCTTAAAATTATTTCTCCACAATAAAAACCTTTACTGTTCGGCTGAACTCATGGAACAACGGGAGCAGATATTGCCTTCTGTATTTATTATCTCTGTCAAATTAATTTCTATGAGGCACGCTAATTACAGAAGCTTAAAGCTTCATTACTATCAACTTCCCCTTTTGTGTCAGACTTGTTTATATCTTTTTATATTTGAGATATTTCAGAATATATTGAAAATCTGCAAATGTAAAGAAATATCGAGAAAATAAAATAGAATTTTAAGACGTTTTTCCTAAAGTGTGACATACAAGGATTAAAAAAGAGAGCAAAAGCTTTCCATCAGAGTACACAAAGGAGTAGAGTTAGGGTTGACCCATATGTATTGCAAACTACACACTGCATTTGTTTATAAAATCACATTAGATGGCTTTACTGCATTAAAAACAGTGTTTTCTTGTTTTGAGTGAGAGTGAACTGTATGACATGAGCTAACTCCAAATGCTGGGAGAGAAATGTGTGTGTGTAAAATGATACCTGGAAAAGAAGTAACTTCTGAAAACATTACAGTTTGCCTAAAATTTGAATAGCTCCAGATATTAATTATCAAAAATGGAAAACACATTTCTTGATTTATTGTATTGATAATCTTCTATTAAATAAGGAAGGAAGATCCTTTTTTTTTATTTCTTCTCCAGGTATAAGCAAGAAGAAATGCAAGACAAGACTATAAATATTGCCATTATATAATGCTGACTTAGAGTTTTCAGAAATAATAAGGCATAAAAGTGTTAGAACACACTATGAAATATCTAAGGGAGTCATTCTTTTATGCCTAGTTTTATTATTATAATAAACAGAAACAATTTCAAAGAATAATTTTATGGAGCTAAACCAATCATATTAATTACTCTTTTATTCATAATTTGAAACCGTCATGAAATCTAACGTTAGTAAGTCTTGCATGTCTAAGCAAGTAGTCATATACTTACTGTGACAAACATTCATTGATAGTATGGAGCCTGTTTTTTATGAGAGATGTGTTGTTATTTGTTCAGCTGCTGGACTGAGAAGTCCTGTACTACAAAACCTTTCTACTGTACAAAAACTCTTCAGGTGATTTTGAGAAATTCCATATGTGCTGAATGGAAAAAAAGAAAAGAAAAGAAAAAACAAACGAAAAAACCCTAGGAAACTAAGGAGACCTCAGTATTTCCTTTTCTTTCATCAATGAACAAAAGCAAAACAAATTTCCTACTGTTTTCATATCTCTGAAATGCAGTCTACTAAAAAACATATGATCAATATATATTCTGAATAGACTGTTTCATCTGCAAAATAAATCCAATTTTCTGTTCTCCAGAGACTATAATTCATTCTGAAAGCAACTGGGAAGGGTCAAACAGTTGTTTTTTTCATAATTACCTTACTTGCCATCCATTTAATACACTAATACACTAAACAAATACTTGATTTATCTTCAGATCAGTCTAGCATCACACATTAGATATTCAGAACATTTTTGGTAATTCACAGTAGCGTAACGAAATCAATAGAAAACTTTCAGTAGCCTTCCTAGTAATAGAAGTGCTTTCTACCTCCTCTCCTCTAGGTCCTCACAGATGTTGCAGTCCTTGCTTCTGTAAAAAAAACTGGAACACTAAACACCGTATAGTAAAATAAAGTGCAATCATACAAAGAATATGCAGAAACTATTATATACTGAAATCATGAGGGGTAGGGCGCAAATTAGCAAGAAGTTTTCCCAGTATTTTCCTTAATTTATCTATTTTGTACAATTTGTTCTTTAAAGCTTCTTGTAGACAGATCTTTCCTTGTTTCAGAAGCGTGACTAGTCTTACAGCACGAAAAATTGCCAGTTTGAAGAATAAATGGAGTCCCGATGTCGTAATCTAAGTACTTTGTAGGTTTTAAACAAATCATAATCTGAGCTCAAAACAGAACTAATAACTCCTTGCAGATATTATACCACGTATCTCATGTTCTAGGTATATAGACTGCCATACAAGGGTCACCCTGTAACCTTACCGCTATGCTTTTGTGAATGAGGCAGTAACTCCACTTGCAATTTTACCTCAGTCAGTCATTTTTCCCTTCCCTCTCCAGTCCATGAATATAATTCAAAGGACTTTGTTCCCTGTGGTGGTTTAAGTGCATTAATTTTCTTGCAGTGGCGTTGTGGGCAATACACTAATCTTAGAACAGGACCTACACTATTCCCCTACCCATTATTCAGCAATCAAGCCAAAGAACGCCTTTAATTATCAAGCTTCCATGCAGCCTTAGGTGGATTCACAAGGAGACTAATGGTCTGTGCTCTGATCTCATGTTAAAATAGAGGGAGGTAGATTTAGATTAGATGTTAGGAAAAAAATTTTTTACAATGAGAGTGGTGGAACACTGCAACAGGTTGCCCAGAGAGGTGGCGGATGCCCCATCCCTGAAAATGTTCAAGGCCAGGTTGGACGGGGCTCTGAGCAACCTGATCTGGTTGGGGATGTCCCTGCTCCTTGCAGGGGGGTTGGACTAGATGACCTTTGAAGGTCCCTTCCAACCCAAACCATTCTATGATTCTAAACAACAAAGACCATATGGACAGTGAACTCAAGGGCTCAAAAACTATATTTGCCTTTGTAGATTGGTATTTGAGAACTGACTTAAGAAATCAGTGGGAAATTGCATGCTAGTAAAAGTGTCCTCAACTGTCCAATCCTTTCTCAGATGAATCCTATGTATTACCAAGGAATTAAAAAAAAAAAAAATGCTAAGATGACTGCTCTCCTGCTTTCTTGAAACACAGAAAGTTTATGCATGAATATGCAGAAGAAAATAAAAAGAAACGCACTCACAGAGAAAACAGAGGGTGAACTCATCTGCTTCTGACAAAGCTGATCTTATTTTTAGGACTAAAGTTTGTTTTCATTTTACTAGGCATCTTACTTCCTTATTCCCTAGAATCATAGAATTGTCTAGGTTGGAAAATGCCTTTGAGACGATCAAGTCCAACCATTAGTCTAGCACTGCCAAGTTCACCACTAAACAATCTCCCTAAATGCCACATCTACATATCTTTTAAATTCCTCCAAGGATGGCGGGACTTCCCTGGGCAGCCTGTTCTAATGCTTGACAACACTTTCAGTGAAGAAATTTTTCCTAATATCCAATCTAAACCTCCCATGGTTCTACTCAAGGTCATTTCCTCTCATCCTATCACTTGCTACTTGGGAAAAGTGACCACGACCAACCTCGCTACAACCTCCTTTCACACAGTTGTAGAGTGATAAGGTGTCCCCTCAGTCTCCTTTTCTCCAGACTAAACAACCCCAGATCCCTCAGCCACTCCTCACAGGACTTGTGCTACAGACCCTTCACCAGCTTCATTGCCCTTCTCTGGACACGCTCCAGCACCTTTCTTGCAGTGAGGGGCCCAACACTGCACACAGCATTCGAGGTGCGGCATCACCAGTGCTGAGTACAGGGGCACAATCGCTTCCCTACTCCTGCTGGCCACACTGTTCCTGATACAAGCCAGGATGTTGTTGGCCTTCTTGGCCACCTGGGCACACTGCTGGCTCATGTTCAGTCAGCTGTTGACCAACACCCTCAGGTCCTTTTCCACGGGGCAGCTTTCCAGCCACTCTTCCCCAAGCCCGTAGCACCGTATGAGGTCGTTGTGACCCAAGTGCAAGACCCCTTGGCATACAATTGGTCTTGGCCCATTGATCCAGCCTGTCCAGATCCCTCTGTAGAGCCCTCCTACCCACAAGCAGATCAACACTCCTGCCCAGCTTGGTGCTATCTGGGTTATTCTCAGACATTTTACCTGCTTTTGTCCTACATACTTGTTTGTGCCACCCTACAACAATTTTATTTCCACCTTTGTGTTTACATATCACATATGTATTTATGCTTAAGTGTGTTATAAAAACAGCTTATATATTTATGCCATTACTGCTGTTACAATGCTACAAATTGCTTAAACAGTCACTAGTTACACTATTTAAGTGTGCTGACGTTTAGGTACAAGACAAGCAAATCTTAATTGTGTCTTTCTTAGGCTGCTTCTGCTTTATGGATATAAGAGGTTTCTGCTTTGATTACATGGGGTTTCTCCTAATTTCATAAGGCACACAAACGCAAGGAAGTTCTCAGTTTTCTAAACAAACAAGAAAGCCATAATCAGTTTGTTTTTTTTTTCTTTTCTAAAAGGTGAGAAGCAATATGTCCCCTACAGGGACATAATAGTGAGACTGCCAGATATTTCTTTTCTATGTAAGTGTTTACAAAAGTAACAAAGTGATGAAACTCTTCTACTTAGAGCCACATATATAAACTTTTGAAAAAGGTCTATAAACTGCATATATGAACATATATTACTATATGTTCATATTAACAACTATACTTAAACATAAAAATGTATAGCATTTTTGATAGAAAGTCTACTACAGTAAAACAAACAGAGCACTAGGAATTAAACACAAACATAGCTTCACCTAAATGCCAATGAGGTCACTTACATCTTGGCTGCTTAGCCTGAACAATGCTAAAGAAGATACATTTCTCCAGAAATACATGTACCCTAGACATTTTGCCTAAATGGAGAAATCCATCTTCCAGGTGTCATCAGGACAGTTACTGAATGTCCCAGGATATTATCTGAGCTCCAAGTAGACCAAATGTCACAGCTCAGTCAATCAGGCTCCCAGAAAGCGTATTGATTTATAACCGTTGTACATACTGGAAGGGCAGAAGAAGTGCATGGATTAGCAGCATCCCAAGCACGGCTGAGTTACCTTTCAAGTTCGATCTTTATTGTGTTGAACGTGTCATTTCTAAAGGAAGATGTACTTGCACAAGCCAGTCACCAGTTTGCTCAGACATGATTTCGCATCTGCATTGAGGCTGTCCAGGTGATTAAGTTTTTACTAATTTGAGTGATGTATTGATGGAGATTATTTCAAAATAAGCAAACAAAACTTCAGGGATGTAGATCAGATTTATTCCCATTCTAAAACCAAATGAACTCACCAAGATACTTCAGATTTTATTTTGCAGGTTCTGCCTCTGGAAAACCCATAGGGAGCTGTACTGAAATCACTGGATTTGCATCATTAATTCTAAGCAGTACCTTCCCTGGCTTCAGTGGTAACTTCAGATATAGAATGTGTCTACTGCTAATGATTTCTGTAAGGCCTGCTTTTGAGCTACTTCCTGATTTTCTAGTTACAGGCATGTCCATAGACCTTAGATATTTGGTCATCTTTTGAAATTATAGACAGCTATAAGCCTCGGAACATCTCTTGAAAATGTGCCTAGTTTTGTAGCTTCTCTAGGTAAGAGATAATTCATTATAATAATACTCACAGTTGTCTGCAAGCCATGCAAACCCTTCTGGCAGGAGGCTGCAGGGAAAGATAACATTTCACTAGCTGTCTTTAAATCACATTTTCAGAACAGCAGCATAACTCAAATTTACAGTATCAAGTAACTTTCATCCATAAAGATCCCAATGTGCTACATAAAGAAATTACCTCACCTCTAGGATAGAATATGGAATCTTTTAACAGATGTGCCCCAACACTAAACAGACAGAAAGTGAAGAAAATGAACATATCTCATTCAAAGAACTTAGGACATTCTAAGTAAGCCAAATATAATTGCTTGAAATGGAATATGGCTGAAATCTATCATTACATCCCTTCCTCTTGAAAAAAATTATCACAGAGTCTTTAATGATGGGAGACAGTCAAAACATAAATGGCATCCTTTCGTATCAGTCAGGCATATTGGTTCCATTGTGACTGAGAAAGTATTGGGCAATACTTTCTGCTCTATTTGTTTAATGTACTCTGTAATATTACCTTCATAAGTGTGGGGTCTGAGTCCTTTTCAGAAGCACATTGAAGCAGTGTGACCAGCATGCAGTTGTGCCATTTGTTCCTATCTAGCAATTACTAATGTTTATACGGTTCCAACAATTAATATCAGTAATAGATATTGCTTAGAGGAATACTCCTCTCTGCAACCACTTTTGAACATCTAAAATTTTCCAAGGATACTGTCTAGTACAGGAGTGGAAAAGGCTTTAGTGAGAAGATTTGCCTGCAGTGAAGGAATCTTTCAAAATTATTCTCTTTCCTTTTCCCTGTTTTTAACACTGCAAAGATTTTCACGGAATGCAGAATATCTGCAGAAATGTTAACTGAAATTCTACAATGAATTGCATATGCCATCTACTGCAGAAAAGCAGCTAGTACTTAATAAACCACCACACAGAATACAAAGGAAATTAATCCTAATAAGTGTAAATGGTTAAAAAGGGCACTGGATACCAGTGTTTTTAAGGAGTAACAGATAGAAAAGGTTGTTAAAATTATAATCCTCTGGAAAATAAAAAAAAAATGAGAATAGGTGTTGAATAAAATAATATCGGTTAAGAAAAATAATCAAAGGGCAAAAAATATACATGGGATGTCAAAATTGCTAGATTGTTCAGCTGACACATTGACACATTGAAGGGATATGCATATATTTGCAGTAGGTGAAACATAACCAAGGAAGGTACTGAAGAAGAAAACATGAGGAAAAATAACTCAGTAACAAAGTACAGTATGCATCATGAACAGTAGAATTTTTCATGGTGGCACTAAGAAGCCCACATCAAATCCTTAGGTGCGAAGAAGAAGGAAGGCTGGGGAAGCAGGAAAAAGGTGACACATATTTATGCTTCTTAATTCTCAACAATTTTTTAGAATACTTAAAATGCTAAAACTGCTTCTATTCACTGACATTCTCTTTAAAAGTTCAGAATAATCAAGCATTGGATTTACCCAGCAGGCTCCCCTCAAATCCACTATTTCACAAGAGAAAGGAGTTAAAATAATATAATTTTTGGCCAAGCCCTCATCTGGGAAAGAAATGAAATCTTGTTCTAGAGTTCTACCTGCCAAAGTCTGAACAACTACAGAAATACGTGGAGAAGAAACATTCCTTGCACACATGTACATGTCTTTGATGTGATCACTCACGGGTTGGAAGCCTTAGCCTGTTTATATAATCTGCATTGATAAAGCACAGGCCTTACTCTGTATTACTGAATTACATTTTTGTTGCGTCCAAATTAAAACTGTTACGTTTCTCCTTTCCAAATTAAAACTAAGACAAAGAGAATATTGAGGTTACTGATGTTTTCTAAAGAAAATAGTTCTATGGAGTAACAAATAGGGATCAGGAAATGCAGACTGAAGCTCCAAGGCCTTTAAATACATATATATATTTTTTTTTAGAACATCCTGCCTGTCATGTCCTCCATTTTCCCCACTTGCCCTTGGCAGCAGCAAGACAAGGACTCTGCACACACTTGTTTCCACCTCTCTCACTTGTACTTAAATCTCAACCAAGTCTAAAAAGTTCAATTAGGTTATGATGCTGAGAAGCCTTGTTCTGGAGGTGCTGTACTGCCTTCCCATTTGCAACAGCGCTGGGTCCAGCAAGGGCCAGATTTTTACTTGCACTTCCATTTGTGAAGAAAGCAGATGCAGATCAATGAGGTGTTTAGAACTTGTAGAATCAGTAAGTATGTAACTTGCATTTTTATATTCTCCTAATGGTCCCAAGACCATGGAAAGGCTTCAGTGCCGTCCCAGCACACTCTGTGTGTTCCATAATGGACTGAAGATTGCAAAGTTTCCAAGTGCCAAGGGAAGAGAGAGAGAAAAAAGGGAGTAACACCAAATACCTAACAGAAGTGTTAGAGAATAAAAATTGATAAATTATTGATTATTTAAGTAACAGATGTGCTGAAAGATGTAATACTAGTGCAAGTAATTAATTAATTCAATGAGCAGTCTAAGCAGGTCATTTTCTCTCTCTCTCAGCTCTTCCCATATCTTTTGCACATTTGGCTGTAGATAGGTGGCGATGATAAAAATTCTACTGAAAACTGTTAAGTCAAGGGAATGGATGGACGGTGATGAATTCAGGATTCTTTAATCTGTGAATCTGAGTTGAGCAGTGTGAAAATATTTATACTTAAAAGGGAAAAGTGTGTTGCCTTTAAGTAAATTTTCCATAATTTTCCATGTAATTTTACAACATTTCTCAGCTAAATAGGTATCGCAAGACCTAAATTCCATAGTGCTTGCCACATTAGCAAGTTCTTTTCTACAGCATTAACTAGCATAATTAAATGAAAGACGCTTTGCTATAACAGAGCTCAGAAACTATCCTTCTGCTTTCTGCCTAGTAATATTGTGAAGATATAGCTTGTACAAAAGATGATATTAACTACTAATAGAGATCAGACAACTGCCCCTTCTGCTCTTTAGATGATGTGTCAGAGTTCATACAGAGTTATTCAAGAGGCATAATATAAACTCTGTGACTGTAGCATATTTTTTCTTCACACTTTCACTGAAAATCTAATTATTTATTTTTATGTGTATGGAATCTGTCAAAAATGTCAATTCAGGTGAATCCAAATTATTTGCTAATTTATATTAAATTCACCAAATTGTTTTAGTAATAAAATAACAGGGAAAAAACCCAAACAAACCAACAAATATTTTCCTTATTTTGCCATTGACATAATGTCCCACTAGAATTTCTAAAAACCCAGTTGATCTAAATTGGCTTTTAAACACCAAAATAATTCAATTTTTTTTTTTTGTTCAGCATAAATCATTTAAACTGTTGTTTTCTCATTAAATGTAATCATCTGTTATTTGGACAGATCTGATGACCAGTTGGTGATGCCTACTTTTTTAGCCACTTTTGGGGCCTCTGACTCATCTTTTATATTCACATGACAAGTTGGCTTAAGCTGGTATACAAAATCATATCATCACCCCTGCCTTTACCCTCCATTGCTGAGATTGTTACTGGGTTGCACGAAGGGGAACAGAGCAGAGAGAGGACCTGCTGTGGACAAGAATGGAAGTGATCAGGTTTTCAGGTTATTCTATATGCAAGAATCCTGACCTGAGTTGTTTTTCCATGGTCAAAAATACCTGCTCTTGATCACAAACGTAGGTCCTTAATCACCACCTACATTCCCAACTAATTAGCTTACTGAACCATGCTGGGTCATATCTAGCAATACCATCCTGTAACCTCTGATGAGCTCCTGGAAGCTGATTGTCTCATCGATTTATTTGTATTTTTTTTTTACTCCTGATCCTGAAGAAGTGACAAGACAGCACGGAGATTTCTTCATGCACAATGTAAACCAAAGTGACAGCTTCACTATTCCTCGGACCATCTGTACAACCCCATCTTAAGCATTTGAACAACAGGGCTGAAAGAAAGTGACTGCTAGCTGCAGAGGAATGTGTGATTATTCTTACCTCATCTTTCTCATGTTAACATCCTGATGATTCCTGTGCTGCTGGCACAAATTAGGTCTACTTTCTTCATCTCAAACTCACACTAAGTCAAAGTAGCTGTCAATAAGAAACTTCAGCCTGATCCAAATGCAACCTTCTGCCCTTTCTGTCTGCACTATGACCCTGTGAAACTCTAAAAGCTTTGGCTTTCTGGACAAGTATACAACTGAGAACAGTCTGGCTACAAATAACTTCCAATACAAACAGAGGTCTTCCATTTTAATTCACTTTGAAAAAGAAGAGAATAAGTAGTAGCTGGCTATGAGGTGTCTTTAAGATTTTTGAAACTATTTTGAACTGTAATTATGTTCTTTGGCTGGTTTGAGTAACAATTAACACCGTCACCGACAAATATGCCTTGTGGTACATATACAGCTGAACATCAATTTTTTAGTTTATAGTTCCTTACATGAAAAGCTGTGAAGTTACAGTGATCTATATACATGTTCTGATAACTATACAATTAAATTCATGCATGAATATAATAATTATATTAATGCATCAACTGATACATTAATAACAAGCTTTCTTATAAATACATTTCAGTAGTATAAACAAACTCACATGTAAATGCTCTCTTGACCTTACAAATAAATAGAGAGAACATATATTTAAAGCCTTGAAATAATTTTAAAGGAACTCTGAAATGTATTCTAACAAGTTTCTCTTCACTGCTCAATGATATTTTTGAGAAGATACATAGATGATTTTTTGCAGCATAGTCAACTTGCTACATGTGTCATTTAGTGATAAAATAATTTGTTCTACTTGTGTCTTGGTTTTGTTTAGTGAAAAGAAAGAAAAATCTTTCATGTTGTTCCTTTCACTTTATTCTATTCAGGTAGCTGGTAAAAACTATCTTTTTTCTTTTTTTTTTTCTTTACACCTTCCTTCTTAATTTATTTTTTAATTATTTTGAGTTGACAGGAAATATTGGGACCTTGTTCATTTTTTTTTTTTTCATTACCAGTAATATAATGAAGAGAACGGTGAGCTCCCAATGGCATAACAAATGCAGAAATAAAGGAATAGCATTTTCAAGATCTTCACAACAGAAGCTCATTAGAAGTCTAAATACAATCTACGAATGGCACAGTTATTTCTTGGTGTCCTTGTGGATTTCAAAACTAAATTGCTGTTATTGAAAAGCAAAATAGAAAATCTCTGAGATGTGATTGATAATTAAGTCTGAACTGTAGGTCAACTCTTCAATAAAAGCTAATTTATTTCCTATAAATTGTCTATTCCACTTGTTTAAGTCAAGAGGCTTTGAAAGCTAGACACTGAATGATATGTCTATATTGTGGTCACAGGTATGCCTACAGCTGTTATCTATATAGGTATATACATTTGCACCATTCTTGAGTTAACTAAGTGAAGTACTAATACCTGTGAAGGTGTGAAGGACTGTAGTCTGCAAAGCCTGCCCTGGGTACATCCCAAAAATTGCTCCTGCAGCCCTAGATGCATTGCTGTCAACATGGGTGCTCAAGCTGTATGTCATGTCTCTACATCACCAGCTGTCACACCTTTGACCGAGATAGAACCACAGTTACATTACTGATTTATACCTTTATTCACAGATTATATGTGGTAGGTGTCCGTGTAACAGCCTCTTAATCTCCTAAAACATAATCCTTCTTTCTCTTGCATTCGTTTTACAGCTCTGCGACAGCATTGACTTTGCTTGGTTTACATCTGGTTTACACAATAGCTAGAGACAATCACATAGGTATTAGCAAAATCCTTCCAAGTCCTAGGATGGTAAAACACTGTAAAGAGCTAAGCACAAGATTGTGGAAAACCTTGCACTGGAGATTTTTAAAACGAATGCAAGATGAAGAGTAGCTATCAAGGATAGCTATATCATACAATGGCAGAGGGAAGGAGCAGCTGATCTTGGGATCCTTTGCTGCTCCGACATTTCTATTCCTTGTGAGATATTGGGGTGAGTCAGGGGCCTGCCTTTATGCAGATCTAATTGACTTTTCTTCCTCATTGGCAACTTTCTATTGACTTGGTTTTACCCTTCAATTTTGACCTCTCTATTTCTTAAGATTCTTCGCAGTAAGCATATTATTCCCTTATTATACTGCCCATGCCATCAAGAGATCTCTTTCCCTTCCAGAGAAACAAATTTTTCTCTTGTCTGTCCCTGATTTGACAGAACCGCTATCTTCTCATTATTTTGCTTAGGCTACATCTCAATGTTTTAGAACTTGATGTTGCTGTATATTGAGGTTGCTCCAATGAACAAACCCATTACTGGTCAGTTTGTGCTGGTTTTCTTTTGCTTTTTCTTTTATTTCTGCTTGTTTTGAATGCTGTAGCAATGGCACTCCATTATCTTATCACTTTTGAAATGAATTATTGCATGCGCTCAGCATGAAAAGGAGATGGAAAACCAAAAATGCTCACAGTTTTACTGTAGTTGTTGAAATTCAGCAACAGATAAGACTTCTATCATTCATTAATACTATAGACTATATATGTCATTTCATGGAGGAAAGGAGAGCTGGAAACAAAAATTCCAGTTTATATCAGTCTTCCTCATTCTAGATATAGTCCACTGGACATAGCAGCCTATCTGTTAGTTTGCAGAAGTCTGCAGATAAAATGCATCTCTCAGTAAATGATATCCTCAAAGAAAAAAAAAAATACTGAACTGAAGCGATTAGATGTGGGGGTTTTGAATCTTAATTTGAAAACTTTCTGCTGGTGTGATTCTTCTGCATGAGTTACAAAGCAAAAAATATTACTTACTGCTAACGCAAGACCTAGTAAAATACCTTAAGATGTGAACTCTCTCTCCTGTTTACCATTTTTTTCTTCATTACATGTTCCAGAGTTCTGTATCAAATAAAAAATTCCACTTCTTAGAGCATACTATAAAATCCACATATTTTGCTTCATTTCCACGTTACAGTCCAATTTACCGTTTTAACTTGGCAAAATGCAGACCGCGTTGATCATGATTAAGGAGCTACATAATAAGGTAAAAACTATAATAAACAAATTAGATCTTTAAATGATGTAGATTCACGAGAATTCTATTTGATGAATGTCAACTCTAGAGAGCTACCTTTCTTGTTACTGTACATTGGAACATCTTCCTGACGTAAATACACTATCGATCGGTAATGGGCATTAAATCTCCTCTCAGATACAGAATTTCAGATGAATAAAGTAAGACAGGATTAAATGAACTGCACGTTTCCTTTTATTGCTTCATCCATACTACTCCCATTCTGTGGACATCTTTTAATAAATTATTTCCTGTACTATCAAAAGGGTACTGCTCAAGAGTGCAGGATTCATTTAAAAAGAAAAAAAGAGTGCATATATTTCCTGGAAATATCTTTTAATAGGTGGATAGTAGAAATGCAAGTGTCTTCCTTGAATTAACATAGTTAATTTTTTTTAATATGGTCATATTTGCTATTTGGAAAAGAAAAAAAAGCAAACTATTTTCATTTTACTCCATAATCTAAGTATTACTCTAGCAGCTATGCTCATATATACTGAGATATTTATCAAAATGTCTGTGAAAAAGTGTTCTTTTCTCTGTGTAGCATGCAAGATACAAAGGTAAAATATAATGACCTATTTATTAGTGCCAAGAGTTTATTTTGCAGTTTTCTTGTATTTCTGATTCTTTGTCACACTCTAAACTGTATTATTGCTGTTTCTAGTCACACTGGGCTATAAAAATATAGACTATTCTTTAATGAATTTTTCAACAAAAGGCCCACAGGCTAGATAACTCTAATTTTCTGATAATGCAAACCTGACATTCTAATTAGAAAATGTGTATTTTCTATGAAGCATCACTGCAATATCTGACCTTCTTTTCCTCCTTGAATCAACCTGCATTTTAAGATAAAATGAAAAAGTGACAGCTTCAGAAGAACTTTATGTTGGTTCCTGTTCTGGTGGATGCAGACTGACAAAGATGTGCTGCCTGGAAGACAGTCACTGGGAGGGATTCTAGTGATTTTCTGAAGCGTAAGTTCAGTAAGTAGGAACAGGCTGTATGTAGTTAGAATGGGTTTGTGCGTCTGAGCTGATAATGACAAAGAGAAAATAATTCAAAAACATATTTAAGCCTGTTAACTTGTTGCTAAGTTAATTTCTTTATGTACAGGTAATTTACACAGAAAACCATTTTCACTTACTGGAACTTGGACATACTGGACTCAAATTTCGAGTATCCTTGTATGTTCATCGTGTATCAAAGTCTTTGCTCTTCCTCAGCACCAAAGTATCAGGGAATATAACCAAGGAACTGATTTCTCCTCCAATTTCAGGAGGATACGTTGCCATTTCTCCCTGTGGCTTGATGTGGAACTCATCAGCATCGGCAGTTTTGGGACTGTATTTGAACTTTGGATCAACAGACTTAGAGATGCCTTTTTTTTCCAGCTGACAGAAAAACATTTGAAATACGAGGACAAGCGGTTGCTCTTCCAGATTTTTCTCTTTCAAAGTTTCCAGATTTTCTGCGCCAGCTTGATTCTTTTCTGTTTGTCTGAGGGGCACTGAGGAACTTTCCATCACAGCCTGAACTGGAGAACGGTGTGTAACAAATACTGGACTTCTTTCTGAAATTTCCTAACTGGTTAAAAACATTTTTTTGCCAATAATTTTTGCTTCATCTCTTGCATGTTCATGCTCAGCAGGACTCTGCTAAGGGCTCTGTCATTACACTAGAGAGTTTAGTGCCTTGAGTTCACAGCTGAAGAAATAAGAGCTACAAACATAACACAGTGAGCCTTCTTTTTAGAAAATAGGCTCTGCACATCAGAAGAACTTGATATTCTTCCTGTAACTAAGTTAGTTCAGACACTCCTGCTGCATTCCCCTAATATCCTTGTCAGGAAGAAGCTGTGAGTTTTCCTTTCAAAGAAATGAGTGAGTTGAGATTTGGATTCTTATGAATATACTACCAAGATAATTCTTTATGCAGTGCATAGTGGAACAAACCTTTTCTTCAACTATGTGGGGACTGCTGCCTGTCATTTTGATATGTGCTTTCTAGAGACAGTTTGTTATAGGCACTGAAAACATACAAAAGCCCAGCAGCAGAGCACATTACTGAAATACAGTGCTAAAAGTATTCACTGCAACAGCAACAAAATTTCTTATTCTGATTTATTTCTTATTTTGAGTTTTTCTGCAAGGAAAGTGTCTTCTGTTGTCAAAAATACAGTTTGGAATCTTACTATGCGTATCTCCTTGACACGCCTTAAAACAGTATTTTTTTGTAGCTTTTCATGGGCTACAGGAAGTGCTAATGCCACCTTTTCTTTAGAGGGTTGTAATTTCAGAGTTTGTCCTCTAGTGCAGCTTGAATAGGGTTCACGATTAACTCTTACTGTTTAATGTATTAGTTTTGCTCAAAGCGTTGCTTGCAGAAGTTCAGCAAATGTTAGCTTATCTGGAGAGGTCCTAGAGTAAACAGTAAAACTGTTGAAGCAGTAGGTATATTCATCAGGTAGTTTTCTCTTTCCAGTTAAAAGCCCTTTAGAGCTCCTTTTATAAAAAGATACTAGGTGCAATGCCAGGTAAGGGCCAAGGATAACTGTAATTCGTTGGGTGAAACACAAAAGACTCGAAAAGTGCATCAGTCAGTCCAAGGACTTTGCATCAAGGAGCACAAAGCTAAGAAAAGCTTCACAGAAAGGGACATTTCCTCTAGCTTACGAGGAAAGAAAAACCCTAGGGGAACCTGACATTCAACCTGTTCTGGGCGCAGTAACTTTTAAAAGCTAGGATAGGCAGCAGTGTAAAGTGGCTGTCCTATTCACGGTGAATGGCTTGAGGTCTACTCTAAAAGACCAGGTAAGAGCCCTTGCAGACTTAGCCAAGACACAGTGCGGTTGATTTTGGTTGTTAGAGAGAAACTGAAAATTAAACGGAATGCCAGTAATGCTCTGAAACAGATATTTGGCCTTCTGAATGAACTTTTCCACAAGCCTGCAGCTCAATTGCATATTCATCTGTACACCCCCAGAAGAGTAGCCCTCTGGTCCCCCATGGTCTGACCCCAGCTGCTGCACTCACAGCCCCACATATGCACATGGGACAGAGAGCCCTTCCTCAGGACCAAGCCAGGAAGGAATTTCAGAGGGAGACAGGATAGACTGTCTAGGATAGACATGCTGCAAGGCATGGCCAGGCAAGCACACGGTCGACAGGTGACCAGCCCTTTTTAGCTCCTTGCCCCTCTATTTACCCACTCTTTTTACCCTCTGAATGACCTATCTCTCTCTCTTCTCCTGCCTTTGATTCCTCCCCTAAACATCCCAAAAGAAATCCTGTGCTATCTTGAGCTGCTTTTTCTATGTAGTCCTCAATGTGTCCCACTCCTTGGCAGTCCTGGGTGTCCCTTAGTCTGAGAGGTGATCTGGAAAGCAGTTCCCCATGGCTGATGGTGGTGGGTGTGCTGTTGGACCCCAGAGCTGATGGCTCTGCCGGGACAGCCTTGGGAGGGGCCTGGACAAGGTGCTCTTTCCTCCGGAGTCCTTGCTTTGGGTCTCCAGCTCCATTAGGTGTCCCTGCGGCTCCTCTGGGAGGGCGCAGATGGGCCTTTGATGGGCTCGTGGCCCCTGTGATGGGCTCGGGAGTAGCCCAGCAGGCTATGGTCTGGGTTCCAGCTCATGCCATATTCTCTCTGAGCTTGATGTTCTACTCAGCTACTCTGAGTTGTAAATGTACTCTTCAAAGGTCTTGATGACAACTTTGTATCTAGCAAAGATCTAGAGAATTCATTTAGGGACTCTCCACCTTGGGTAAACCTGTGCCTAACAGGAGACCAGAGACTTTTACTGATCTTTAGCCATGACTCCTCTCTCCTAAATGTTACCAGAGAATATGCCTAGGTTAACATTTACAAGCTGCATTTGTAAAATGGCTTGTAAAATGACACCTCTCTTCATCTTTTCTAGCAACTCTAATCATTCTGTACAGATCAGAAGGGTTTTTTTTTTTGTCTCTGCTTGAATTACAAATAGAGAAAAAAAAATGACAGGGGAAATCACAATCCAGGCAATATCCCTTTCTTGACGCTCTGTCAATTGTTTGGTTTTCTGTAGTATTTTATCAAGCTAAACACATCTGTTTTACTGTAATAAATATATGCCTGTTGTTTTGAACAACAAATGTACACTCAAATAGTGATACATAGCAAAAATGTCATATATACTCGGATACAGGTTAAATAAACATTGTAGTAGCTGAAGGCTAGATATGAAGTCAGTTAGTCCAGTAGCATGTCTACAAGTCACAATAAACATCTCTCTTTTATCAGTTGTAACATTTCAATTATTTTTTTCCTGATTCTGATAACTCAAAGTTAAGAGTTAACTAATAATAAATGAATGTATTAAATAAACTTGCATGCTTTGCTGATCACATTTCCCTTGAAGAGGAACTTAAAAGAATAACAAAAGAAACATCTTGCTCCATAAGGTCACAGGATTAATGGACTGCCAACAAGGCATGAAGTCAGCAAGATGCAACGGTAAAAGGGGTGAAGGTAAAGGTGGCAGGGGAGATCGTGACCACCAACTCAATTCAGGACCAAGAAGACTTGCTCCCCCCCACACCTGTAAGGAGCATGCCTGCTAAGTGACATCGCAAGCAAGGCTAACTTAGATATAACTAAACAATGGGAAACTACTAACCAATCAATTATTTTACTGTGATTTCTTTCTTGTTATTATTTGGTATAAAAGACCCCTTGTATTTCTAAGAGGTGTGCTAGCTTTGTGGGATACCCCCTAGCACCCATCTTTGCGCAACCATGAAATAAACCAATACCTCTACTCAGTGTGTTAATTGGTTTCTGCACACCGGGTAAACAGACCCAGATTTGGGACAACAATTCTGTTACACATTAAGATACTAAACTGGGTTTCAGGCAGAGTGTGACCCAAGCCTGCTGTTTAATGTCCCTGAAATGACCTCAGTGCAGAAGTTCACTAATAGGGACTATCACAGAAATCCTCTGAAGGATGAGGGAAATAATCTGTGCTGGGAGCCTTGCTAAAACTTTGAGAGTTTTAAAGTTATAAATATACTTGAAAATCTGAAGCTCTTAGCTGCCTCCAATTCTTTAAAGCAAATAAATTGGGTAGTCCTGTAATCTGTGTCAGCATATTCACATTTTGAGTAAATGCACTTTTCCTGTTTTATCTTTTCACTGCAAACTTATCTGAAGTCATACTCATCAATAAACCCAGATGGCTCTTGCTTGTAATGCAAAATTGTTTTCCATGCATATCTAGTTAGGTTGTACCAAGGACGCCATTAATGGTGCAGAATCACTTCAACATTAAAAAAAAAAAAAAAAGGCAAAAGAAAAGCTGGAGGGAATAGAAAGACACACACGAGACACATGAGATAATAAAAAACTTTTCCTAAAAGCAAGTCTAAGGCAGTAGAAGATTATGACATAATGGGAATAATGTTCAATCATTCAGTAGGAGTGTTGATACGAAATACACTACCAAAGATGTAAATAATTCATCTACTACTTTTGTTTTAATGATTAACTAAATTTAACAAATTTCAATGTTCTTTGCAAGAAATACAACACAGGATACTACTCCCTGATTTTGGCCTTCATACTTGTTCCCAGTGTTTTCTATCCTATATGTGAACCATTAAAATAAATATTTTGCCTTATCTGCTGTCTAGTACTCCGTACAAATGCAACTATGCCACTAGTGTAGTTATTAAAGACATGAATTACGTCTCCTTGAATAAGCTCATACATTATTTTAGATGTATATGTGAACAAGATGCTAGATCCTTGTCAATTTTACAGCGCTGTACAACTTGTCTGTGGGAAGAGGGAACCACAGAACCTCGTGCAGACCTCCTGAAGAGAGGAGACACTTGCCGATGATTACTTCAAACCAGCTGGTGAGCTCTGTCAAAAGCCTTCACTCATTTTACTGTTTGGTTTTGTGGTTTAGTTGTTTGTTGTTTTTTTTTTTATTAAGCATTAATGTTTGTTCTTTCCCCTCTAAAGCTACCACAAACTGGGAGTCTCTGCCCTATTGACGCTTCAGAGACATTGCACCAGCTGGGGCACTCAAGCACATCAGCCCAGAGTGGGGCGAACCTGCTCCAAATGGCAAAGCGAAATATTGCTAAATATGCCTGCAAGGTATTTAAGCGCAGCACGACAGACAGCTATAACAAACAGTAATGGAAAAAAAAAGCCAGTATAAACAGCAGCTGAGGAATACTCTGGCCTTACTACAGCTTGTGTAGTAAGGGGGCACTTGGAGGGGAGGAAACAGAGAAATGTTGATTACAGCAGATCTCTTTATTAAAGAAAATTTACATTTAGTTTAAAAATGGCTTTTGTGATTGTTTCTGTAGGCAAGGTAGCGCATTTCTATCAAGATCATACTGGATCTTGCTTAAAGCATACTTGTCCTGAGTTAGGTACCTAAGCCATTTTGCTACCATCACGCAATGAGCACAGGTTACGGGGAAGGCTGTCTGCGCTGGGCTCTGCTGTTGCACGTCGTGCCTCTCAGCCAACAAGATCTATCTCCTTTTAGGTGCATCTCCTTGGAAAAAACAAAGAGCCTTCAGCTGTGCAAAGCCTGTTAATTTAAGGGAATAGCTATACTCTCGACAGTTTTGTCTGCTCTGCTTGAGCTTTAATGTTTTTCAATGCCACGATGTTTCAGCAAGGCTTCTCTACTGATTTCTTTCCTGGTGTGTTTTGCAGAAGCAGTAGAAACTCTCAAGCCTCTCATCTTTCATATGAGGAAACCATGTTACAGATATTTTTAAGCTTGGAAAAGACTGCGTTGTGGAACTTATAAGCCTCTCCCCAGATTAAAACTCTGTTTTAACCAGTTACTGGCTGAAATAATCGGAAAAATCAAACTTTACTAAACAAAAAAGAAAAAAAAGCCCAAGGACTGAACTAAAGGTGATCCTTTATTCTCTTCAGATAGTAACAGTATAACTTCTAGACGGTTTTGTTACCAGTATTTTAGGGGTTATGGAATCTTTTGAAGGAAATACTTCATTTCTGTTGGGAAAGAATTCTTCACTACTCTTTTTCCCACTGCTTTTCTCTTAGAAGTCTCTTTCCCCAAACTGGAGCTTATTCGATTGTATTCAAGGTAAAGTAGATCTTAAGTGACTGGAGGCAGGATTGTGGCAATGTGACGGTATATTGTCAGATACTGTGTGATACAGGCCAGCACTGACAGGAGAGCCAAGGGAAAGAGGGACCATATCATAGCTTTTGATATGGTTCTATTTTTATAAAAACCTCACTGAGGCTTTCATAAAATGCACAAGAGCATTGCCTGGTTTGGGAGATAAATTTTCTCATCTACCTGAGGGAATGAAAACCAACATCCCCACCCTGAGTGCATAAATTCATAGTCATTAAGTTTTGCAGGAGAGCAGTCTTGACGGCTGCCGCTGTGCTACTGTGTAGTGAAAGATTAATGTGATCCATGAGAAAAATACAGGGAATATAACACAACCCAGAGGCAAGTGTGGTCGTGATGCTGTTCTGGTCTTCACTCTGAAGACTGTTTCTGTAGTTTACATTAAACTTTCATTAGTTGGCAGTGCATTATAAAGACCACATCAAGCTGCTCAGCTTTCTTGAGGGCACACTGTTTCTAAACCTCTCTGGAAGCAGAGCTCCAGGCTCACTGGGGACACTCAAAAACAAACTGGGAAACAGCTGTGAAGTTAAGAGAGAGTGTGTAGGACTCTGCTTCAGACTTCATCAAAGCAGATTTTATGAAGTAACACGAGGTGCCACGGAGCAGTGGTGACTGCTGGTTTCAGAACGGCAGTGGGGACGGGCAGGAAGCAGCTAGTTTGCAGGATCAAAACTAGCATTTCTGCATGATGCTACATTACAGCTTAGACTGTCCAAATTTGCCATCAATACTTGAGTCCAAATGTTAAAAGATAGCCCTTGAGGTCAAATCTAGATGAAATACCATGTGAGCTAAAGAAACACAGCTCTCATGCTAAGACTAGAATTTGTTAGTTTATATGGAGTCTGTTTGGTTTAATCTAAGAATCATTATTAGTCCTTTTATGATGACAGGAACACTTAAAATTCTACCCCTTTCTCTGGTTTTGTGCTCACCCACCCCCTGTTCCTCTGGGTCCTGAGGTCAATGGGACCAGTCCCCTTGAGGAGGAAGGGAGGGATGGAGGTTACAGCAAGCAGTCAGCATCCCAAGGTTTTCCCAAGACCAGCATGTCAGCATGGGGGACTTCATGTTGAGTCTGGTTAAGATCACTTCCATATGTTATCTCAGATGGCCCACTTACTTTATAAAGCTGCAGGTTAAATATTATTTAGGAGATACTATATATTTTACTATGTTCTGTCAGTAAACATTTGTGATCTATGTTTATAGCCCTTGGCCCTACAGTATCGTGCTGTATTTGGACTTTGAAGTGATCAGCTCACACCTTGTGCTTGCATTTTTGGAAGCCTTTGTTACAATCCTGGTTTGTTTGGCTGTGGGGTTTTTTAAATTTATTTTTTTTTTATTACTAACAGTCTTCTAGCTGAGATTCCCTGATTGCCTAAATAATGTTTTATTCGCGTAATCTAATCACACAGGTGTCCTTCTTCTGGCATCATTGAAAGTTCATTTGGTAAAAAATAATGACCTACTAGAAAGCACATATAGAAATATACAGGCACAGTGCATGACTTCCAACCACGATAACAGTAACACCAGCAGTACACCGCCACAATTATTTTACATCAGTGACTCCCCATATGTATCACCTCGCTTTGTTTAGACTTCCTGCTCGGCAATACCAATACATGTGACACAAATGTGCTCCGAGTTTTGATAAAACTAAGATTCAGCGTTAAACACTTTCAGCAGGAAAAAAAACCCCTGACATTAAATACAAATCTTACTAGTGTCTACAGCTTAGTTGTTTACTTTACAAATATTGATCAATAATATGATGTCAGATCAGAGTTATTTAAACATTTTTCCAAATTATTGAACACGGCAAAGCCCATGGTACATTACAGATAAAATGTGAGATAGTACTTTAGATCCTTCTTTGAGGTTTTTTATGAAGCATGTTAAATTGATCAGTATTAAATAAAAGAATTATTAATGCAAAGGCAGAAGTTAGAGAGTACAGCTATGCCACTCCAGAATAGCTGTTCAAGCCCCACAGTGTACGTAAATTCTGGTGTGGTTAATTACATACTGTTTGCCTAAACACACCGTAGATTTTAAATGGAAAGAATGTAATCAGCAGCGCTCCTTGTTCTACTGCGCACTGCTCTTACACATTAGCAAGCATACTGAAGGAATCTGGAGCTGAACAGGAATTTTCTATATCCCTATATAAAGGCAAAAACATATGAATATCTCACAGTAAACTTCTATGGTTAGTCTACCATAATGTAAGTATAGAGATGTGCTTAACTTTATGGGGAAACGTCTGCTCGTTTCTACAAAGATAAACTTTGAGGAGCAAAGCTCTGCCTGTGAACTACTGGAAGACTGGAGGTACAGAGCCACTGTTTAAAAGATGGGTAGATCCTTGGTATTTTGAGTAAAACATGTATTTGCATTCTGAAGTTGAGCAGAAATTCCTCTTAAAAAGTCAAGAAGTATTAATGGGAGCAGACCAGAGGTTATCTCATTACCTTGGAGGCCAGAAAGGGAGAATTTTGAACAGCAGTGCAAATGCTGATTAATGTAATAGGTTAATAAAGGGCAGGATAAAAAGAATTATCTCATAATAAAGGCATTAATTTGAAGGAATTAGAAGCCTTTATAAGGAAATCATTCACAGTTGTTAACATTCACTGATCCTGGTGAACATGCAGTTATGTTTTAAAATCTCTATAAAAACAAGTATGTTGTTGTTTTCAAAATCAGGGAGCAGTAAGGATCCAGCACGCACTTATGAACATGCCAGTGAATGGATGGCAGCTTCCAGGAAACCTGACTCCTCAGAAGAGAAGGAAGGAACAGACACACACCTCTGTGCAATTACATCAATTTGGCTTTTACCTCAAAAATTCTTTATGAAAATAGTAAAATGTAAAAATTCCCATGAAAAAATAGTGGCTGCAGACTGAAAAGAACTGATTATTTTCTATATCATCTTGTTCAGATGTGATTGTAAATTCCTAGCTCGTATGAAATTCAAGTTGCAATTCAGAAGTCGAGCCTTAACTGTTTTATTCATGTGCTCAATCTGCCAACCTGAAGATGTCTGGAATTAAAAATGGAGTCTGTTTTTCATTTTTAGAATTCACGTTAATAGCTTCTAATTAAAACATCTGTAAGATATCCATAACATTAATCTATGTGGAAAACCTAATGGAGTTCTATTGAGTTTCTATTGTAAAAACATTTTCAATTCACTGAGGCCTTTAAAAAAACATTGATGTTAATTACAAAGGTATCATAATGTTATTGATTGACATCTAATTTGTGTGGAGGTGACAGAAGAGAAAGTAAACCTTAAGAGATGTGGAAGTGTTTTGTCCAGGAATATACATCTATCTGCCAGGAGGCAGTGCACAGATTTGACTAATGTGTGAAAGTGCCATTGATCCTACACCAGAATTTGCCAAGAAACTTGCCTATAAACAAAGATTTTGGTTACAACTAGGGAACAAGGTGAAATACGTTGTACAACTACACAGTCCTTTCAATTAGAGCTATTACTTTCAAATAAACCTCTAGAATTCTTTTTATGTCACATGCCATGGTTTATTTATTGAAAAACTTGACATGTGTCACTGCATCCTTTCCTTTATCCTAATATCTTGTTCCTGAATTTTGAATTTGAGTATAAGAAATTAACTGATTCTTAGAGCAGAGAAATGGTGGCAGATGAGATAGCTTTGCTAACTGAAGCCAATTACACATGTAATTTAAAGGAGGAAAAATTGCTTTCCAATCTGTGCTCATTGAAGTCAGTCATCAGGTAGAAGTGAAGCAGCTTCTCACTGTTTTCAGTGCAACCAGCTTTTATTTAATTAGTGTTTATTTATTTCGGGATATTAAAAAATAACTTATGCAATATATTTAAAAGAAGTCTTATCCTTTTAAGGCATTAAAGTGGAAGTAGAGTTGCTTTGCATAACTGCATTAGTAAACAGATTCATTTACATTTTAATTTACATTAGTAGTGTAATTGGGATCCTAAAGTGCAATATCCAGGAAGGAATGAAAGCAGGAATGAAGTCCCACAGCTACTAAAGGATGGAGACTCCAGACTCCAATTAAGACGTTCTTTTGTCAAGCCTTATCTCTGAGGTTTGCAAGATTAACTTAAAACAAAATGGCTGGGTTTTATCTTCCCTGCTATTGGTTTTAATTCCAAAACTTAAAAGGATTCTTTTTCAGATTAATGTTAGGAAGGCAGTTTCTTCCACTGTATCTTGCCAGTAACATTGGCCATCTTATGGAATAAATTGTGTAGCGAAGAGGTATTTTAATTCTGCCTCGATGTTCCTTGCTCTCTTCCCTCTCAAAATAATTTCCTTTAAAGAGCATTACTTCTGAATGCAGTTTGTTTATTCTGAGCCTTGTACGCTGAGTAACACATCCCATAGATGTGGTTATATCTATAATGAGTGCATATGTTGGTGTCTTGCAATGGCGTGATTATTCGTGTAAAAATGACTGTCCACGCTTGTGAAGCTTACTGTAAATAAGAACATACGACAGCCACATGAAAGTGCATCCTTCTTAGTTCATTCATAGCTTTGCACCAAAAGTAACCCTAGTGAAGTCAATTAGCTTCTAGGAGAGTAGAAACTGAGAGGAGAGTAGAAACTGAAAGGAAGAATAATCCAGTTCAATAGCATATTAAACCTGAGGTGGGAAATTTCTAGTTTTGAACATAAGAAAATGAATTTGACAGGTGCCCAGAGAATACAGAACAAGTGTCTCAGTAACAAGGCTGAAGCTGATCAAAATGTTAGCCTGAAGAGCCAGAACTACATGTTATACTGGTAGCACTACAGGCTTTGAAGTAATTATAGCTTTTTTTGCAATAACAGAAACTAGATGGTCATCTGTGTGAATTAGTCCTTAAAGGCATAAGTCGGTTATCGCTCTTGAAATTCTCAAAAGCCAAAGAGTCTAACTAAAACAGTTGTGCCTCAGATGTCTCATTTGAAGCAATTTTGATCTAAGGATTTTAGTAAATTTACTCCAGATGGATGTACATGCTGTGTGAAATACATTTTCAGGAAGCGTGTCAAGTGCTCGCATTGAATCAACGCCTTACCAAGATATTATGAGTGTATTTTCCAGACAACTGTTTTCATTTCTTCTAATTACTAACAGCCTTCCAGATCTACTCACAAGAGGGCTTTTACTGAACATCCTAACCAAACTCCTCGTTCCTACAACTATGTCCCACTGATTCTGAAGAACAAAGCTTTGAATTTGACAATTACTTTTCTTCGTATTATCAGTGAAGATGTTTGCTTATCCTGCACAGAAAATCTCAGTGACAAATATGCCGCTGCTAGACTTTGTGAAGCATAAGCATTGCAAAGCACCTAGGATTGCTGTGCATGAGAGAGAAGTGGAAAACCACATAAATAGTTACTCCGATTGCGATTACATGTCATGGAAGTCTTGGACAGCCCTTAGAGAATTGCACAGAGCCCATACCATGTGATATGGAAAGCTGCAGAGGTTCAGAGATCGGTGGCAAAATCTAGCTAGAAATAATTGATAAAGAAACCCATATACAGATTGCTATAGTGCTGCAGACCTACATCTCACTTGTGCAGCATCCTGTGTTGACCAAGCACAATATCAAATGATCAAGAGGGCGCGTAAAAATCCTGGTGTAAGAAGGCATATGGAAGTCATGCCAAGCCCCATTGTGACCTCTAGCAACAAGGTAGGCTTAAACAAAAAAAACATGGTGTTAAATATAGTATCCAAAATATGGTTACAAATTTGGGAATATTATCTTTGGCTATTTTGGTGTCCAGTCTTTTGAATTTAACAAGGTATTGGCTTCGTTAACTGTATATGGCAGTCTCACAATTATACCGTAAGTGAGCATTTTGATCAGTGTTGAGCTTCCCTCTTTCGAGTTCACTGACTGCTACTTCAGTATTTGCTGCAAAACCTGGCAAATGGATATTTCCTGTCTAATTTCTTAATAGTGTTCATTGCTGTAATTCTTTGTTTCTTTTTCAGCATATAAGATTTCATGCATGTAATGATGATCTATACAGTACTTACTGTTTCAATTTTTTTCCATTCCCATTACATATTCAAATAAAGTAATTGAAATTTTCATTATCTGGCTATAGAAAATAGTTTGATAGAGAACTTTTGGAAGATAATTACTCTGATATCAGTCAGTTATCACAAGATATTAGAACTGACTTGCAAAACCAAGCAAGTTAAGTATGAGTTAAAATGCTCTGGTGCCATAGTCCAACGCTATCTCGAAATTCCTCTCTTCCCTTAGGTTAAAAAAGTCATCATACAGTGTACTGCAATACTGAGATGTCAGTTTGTTTAGTCTTTTAAAAACCACTCTTAGTGTTTGAGCTTTTTAAAAAGGCTTAAGACATATCTGGCTTTGTAACATCTGCTTTATTTTTAAAATATACTTTAAAAGGACATACCAAACAGCAAACTGTCTTGGGTGCCTAAAGCAAATTGCTGAGTGAAGTCTCTTTGCCAGTTTTATGAATGAGGTTAATCCTGATTACAGATGAGAATGTTTTTTTTCCCTAGCCTTACACATCTATTAATATCACAGGAGATTCAATTTGAAGACTAAAAAGACTCTTCCAATGATCAGTATAATAAATGATCATTTGCCCTAACTTGGAGCAAGCACCCATGAAAAGAAATGCCCTGTGCAAAACCTAACTAGACTCCAACACAAGACTAAGGTAGGCTAATCCTTAGAATTTCTTAATAGCACTCACACTCAGTGTCTCCTAAGGTACTTTCATTATACACAGTATTCTTTTCTACAGTGACCTCAGATACTTATTTTTTTCCTTAGGCCAGAAAATGGAGTTCTAATTCATAAATCACATTCTGATAGAAACCTTTCCCTTGGACAGAGCACTTCATTTCTGAAGATAAGTATTCTAACTTAATTTAGCTCGTAACTCATATGGAGTGAACGAGCTTTGCTACATTTATGTCAGGGCACATTGTGGACCCGCCACTCCCCAAGGGCCAGGAACCGGGGGAATCTGTGCTGGGCTGTCTGGTCAGAGTATGTCCCACCACCCCAGCCAGAGTGCAGGGCAGCTGGGAGATCTGGGGATGGGAACAACCTGAGGCCAGGCGAGGACAGATCCCCTGGGGGATCTGACACGGGGTCCCGGGCCATGGGCAGGTGTCCTGGGGGCAGATCAGGGCCTGTGCAGTCTGTGAGTGCCCACCAGGCCCCGGAGGTGGAAAAGAAAAATTAGCTCTGTTCCATGTGCGCGTACATGAGCAATCTAACTTTGCTTTTGAATTTGCAAATTTTCCTTTGGCTGCGGTGTAATGAAGCGTGCATATATATTTTATAAAACATTTAGTCATACATCTGGTGTTTCCCTGCTATGAATCCGTCATCCTCTTCTGACCTTTCAATGGCATAAGAACATTTTGCCTGTGAGCCATTTGACTTCATCTGAATTTTATCAAGGTACACAGCCAATGGCAGAAATAATATATTGCTCATGCATTACACTTACACTAAATAATTCCTAAAAATCTTTGCAAAGGACTTTTTTTTGTATAATTCAGAAAATTCAGTAACTGGATTGGCTGCAGGTTACCACATATGATTGAATCAGCCAACGAACATTGGTGTTATAAAATCATCATGATCACATTTAGGCAGACAGTAATTAATAAACTAAAAATCAGCCACTGAGCATGATATAGACAGGACTTGTTGCTATCATAACCCAGTGTTATATTAGAGCTGAGAGAAGCTCTAAGTTAAATTTATTTGGGGTAAGCATTTCTCACCTGTATGTACAGGCTTACTTAAAGGTTGAAGATTGATTTGAAGCCCGATCTTTGTAGAGTGTTGTCTTTAGCTATAAATGTTATAAGTGCAAAGAAGCAGTTTCAGTTCCTCAGGCCCCTGCACTGATTAGTACCTAATATATTTTTTAAAAAACAAGTGACTGAACAAATTTTACTTCACATAATTTGAAGTAGCTATAATTCAGTGTTCACAAGATTTGCTGAATATCTTTTTCATACAGAATGAATTTGCTCTAGTGGCTGTAGCCTAGTTGATCTTTTCCAGTCTGTGAACTGTCATGAAATAAGTCTTCTTACTTTTTGTTACAGGTGATGGTTTCAGCAATGCTTTTAAAGGGCTGCAAATAACTGTGTATTCTGGATGCTTGCAGAAACTTCCTTTGAAAAGTCATCTGTTAAATGACGTCTCCCTCTTCATCCCCAACAAGGTGAACCTTTCATTGAGCTTGACTTGGATACAACATTATTATTTCATTCCTAGTTTTCCAGCTCACTTTCCCATAGTAACCAAGTGGTTGATCATTTCATACCTGAATTGTCAGCCTATTCCACTGCAATGTTGCCTAGGGGATTTGAAAGTATGATTCTCATTAACTCTTCATGAGAGTCAAAATCTTTCATAATGCATCTCTAAATCCTCTGTTGGTGATACTTTGGTAAAAGTATTACTATGAGCCATTATTTGTGCATGCACCAATCCAGTAAAAGCAATAAAACCCTAACTACCAGAACACGATATAGTTGTAACCATGAGCCATGTGATCAGTTTGATATTGTAGGGAACTCAGTAGTCTCTGCTCTGGATCCAGCATTCTCACCTATATACATACCTGGAGGTATGCATCTAATATCTAGATATCATCTAATTTTAAATCAAACAAGAAGTTTTAGTTCTCATTTCTAATTTGTAACTGCCTGTGGAGAGGATTAATTCACACCTGAACTCTAGCTATGTTGCATTACTTTTTTTTTTTAGCTTCATTTTGTAAACAGACAGCTGAGTGACCTCTCCCTCAGTTTTTCAATTTATAATTTCCTTAGCAGAAACATATTTGCTGATCCTCTATGATAACTTATCTGACCAACGTCTAAGCAAATGCAACACAAAGTTCTAGCAAGAATTAGAGGAACAATGACAGGCAGAGGAATCCTCGTAACCTAATCAGGAAAATCTAATCAGTGAAAATGAGGGCATATCAAACTGGCTACTCCTGAAATGGTAAACTCCACCAAGATAATGGAATCATAGATTCATAAAATAATTTAGGCTGGAAGGGACCTTTAAAGGTCATCTAGTCCAATCTCTTACAATGAGCAGGGACATCTCCAACCAGATCAGGTTGCTCAGAGCTCGTCGTTTCCAGGGACGAAGCATCCACCACCTCTCTGGGAAACCTCTGCCAGTGTTCCACAACCCTCATTATAAAAAAATTTTTCCTTACATCTAATCTGAGCCTACTCTTTTTTTGTTTGTTTGTTTAAAACCATTACCCCTTGTCCTATTGCTACAGGCCCTATGAAAAAATCTGTTCCCTACTTTCTTATAAAGGGAAAAAGAGGCCCTTTCTTGTAAAGAGTATCCTTTAATTAATGAAAGGCCACACTAAGGTCTTCCTGGAGCCTTCTCTTCTTCAGGTTAAACAACCCAGCTCTCCTAGCCTTTCCTCATAGAAGATATATTCCATCCCTCTGACCATTTTTGTGGCTCTCCCATGTCTTTCCTTTTTTCCCCCAGCAGGATAAGAGCCTGAGAGTGTGATGCCTCCTGTAGCTGGAGGAAGAAGGCTTCATCAATAAGGCCCCCTTGATCAGGGAGGAGTCAAAAGAAGACATTTTGGTGGCTGTATAAAACTAATTATATGATATCAAGTGGGGACTGTGTAGGACATGATGGGATGTTTAAGAGAAGTACTGATGGTAGGGAAAAAGCGGGATCGTGGTGGGTTGGGGAAGGAACAAGGATGAAGAATAGAGGGAAAAGGAGATAAAAGGGGCAGTCACCTGTAGACAGGCTGCTGCTCAGGAAACTGAGTGAGGGATCCACTGCATCCCCAAATCCACCAGATCCAGCTACCTCTAACACTGTCCTGAACAGAAAACACTTCCAAAAAAAGTTATCTTTAGCATTGGGTCCCAGAGATGAAGACATAGTGAATAAGGGTGAAAATATAACCTTGCATAATTTAAGAATAAGGTCAATATTGATTCCTCTATTCTGCCTTGCAGAATTCTTCTTGCTCTCAATTTTATGGCATATCTTTTTGCAGCTGGCAGAGCCATCAGCTCAGACCCTTTCCTTTTTCAACTCAGTTGTTTCAAGGTATTATCAGCATTCCTAATGACATTTTACAACCCTTGCAGAAACAGGACTTTTTGAACTTAATTCGTGGTGTCCAGAATATTGCTTGAGGGAAATGCTTTAAAATTTATGTGGAAAACTCAGTTTTGCCTTAAAATGTGAGGTCAAAGAATAAATGATGCTGTGTTGTTAAATAATTAAGGCAGGGCATGACTTTTATCATGAAACTGGAGAATCCAGTTGCCAGTTGTTGTGAGCAAAGAACAGATAAATGCAATCTGAGAAACATTTTCCAAATCCTTAACATGTTCTGATATAAACAAACATTGAGTGTAGCACACATTTTTTTTAAAAAAAAAGTACTAGAATTTGAGCAAAGAGGAGGAAGGACTCTGGCTACAATCCTTCTTCAGACTAGCTGAATAAATAAGTAAACAGCTTTAAAATATTTTTTAAAGTTTTTGTAAAAGTCTTTTTTCCCTCAGGGAAAAGGTCTAAGAGAACTGATTTATATCACTGCTTTGAAATGACCAGCACAAATTAGGACTGACAGAAAAGAAAAACACATATTTATGCTTAGACATACACATATGTGTTTATATCTTCCCCCCTTCCAGTCTGTTTAATGTGTTCTTGCATTTGCCCTTCATTTCGTAACAAAAAGCATCTTCTCTTGGGATGAACCACCATTAAAACATTTCAATATATTATATACTTGAAAATTTTACTTTTTGGTAACAGCACATAGGGATTAAATTTTTTTATTTTTCTGGTTTTCAATTTTGCATGTGTTGAAAATAAGCTATGCATTTCTTTGTGGTGCTACTATTTCAGATTTATATTTCACGACATTTGAACAGAAAGGAAAATTAAGTACAGTGAACAACCCTTGGATTATTGGGAAGACTGGGAAATGATATTTGGTATTTTAAATTTGCTGCTTCATTAAATCGAATGTTTACCCTGTGGACTGACAAAATTGGATCAGAATAGTGGTACTCAGATGCACTCAGACAGCAATCATTTTCTTAGGATGCTGAGTTGCCAGGAAGGATTCTTATGAGGGTTATATAGGTCTACTTCATTAGTGGAACTGTGCATTTGAAGGACTCATTCCTTTTGCTAACTGATTTCTTTGTCTATCCTGAACTGAGCATATGCCAATAGCAAAAAAAAGTAAGCAGACTGCTTAGAACCTAATGTGTTCAGACAAAAATATGAATGTAAATGCGGCGCATCCCTTTTCAGGTTATCTCTACCACTCGGAAACAGAGTGGAAATTTTTATGTTGGAGCTAGGGAAAACAAAGAACAAGGAGTAATTAGAGAGCCTAGTCAGTAATTTAAGCTTTCAAGGAAGCAGCATGGGCAGTTTCTGGATGTATGAAGACAAATTTGACCTAGTATCCTTCTCAATCCTTGTGCCTATGCTTCTGCTTTAATAACTCTTTTAATTTTTCTAATTTCTTGAATCATGGGTAATAAAATATGATGCAATCACTGACGTAATCCCTTAGTCTTCATGCAAAGAACAAAACAAAACATCTACAACTGCAATTTCAGAAAAAAAAAAAGGAATCACGTCTTCTTTGAGCAGCTGCAGTGCCATGCCTGCTGTTGACATTCAACAGAGACTCATCACACCGAAATGAGTTGTATGCTGGCGGTGAGTTCAGTAACTCCTGCAGCACTAAAACAGTAGCGAGAAACATGTTACTTGACATGATGTGAGCTAGTTAATAGAGCTGTGGAGAGCTACAGAAACCAATATTTGGCAGAGTAGACTTAACAGAGCTTCTTGCTGGAAGTTCAGCAGTTCTGCATCCATGGAAGACTGACAATTTTGTGGTGAAAAATTCATTTAAAGGATACATATACACAAACGTACCTCCATGTGCATCTAGTAGTCTATGCTGTAGGAGAACATCGATTATTTTTGGTAGACTACAAAAAACAATAATGATATTTAGTGCAGAAAAAGTGCACCCTTCTAGTTTTGGGGATACACAGCCTTGGAAACAAACAGAGAGGAAAAAGTGTGATTTATAAAAAAGTTGAACTGTAGTTTCTTTGAAAATAGTTTCTACATCTAGAAAAGTCAAATAAACAGTATTTGGACTGTCAGCGTTGCTGACAGACCTATCAGGACAGGACACATTTTCGTGAGATGTAAACTGCTGGCTTCAGGTTGTTTTCCCATCTATTACTGTGCTGAATGTGCTTCGCCCGGTTTGAGTAAGGCTAAGTCTTCCTTCATACACTTCATAAAATTACTTCTTTCAATTTCTTCTGTTTTGGTTTGTTTTTAAGGTAAGACAAGTAGTGTATGTGAAGATTAATTCATAACCTGCAAGAAAGGATTACCAAGTGCTAAAGAGTTTCTCCCCATCTTTCTTATAAGCCCCCTTTAGGTACTGGAAGGCCACTATAAGGTCTCCTAGGATCCTTCTCTTCTCCAGGTTAAACAACCCAACTTTCTCAGCCTGTCTTCACAGGAGACGTGCTCCAGCCCTCTGATCTGGACTTGCTCCAACTGGTCCATGTCCTTCTTACACTGGGGCCTCCAGAACTGGACACAGTACTGCAGGTGGGGTCTCACCAGAGCAGAGTAGAGGGGGAGAATCACCTCCCTCGACCTGCTGGCCACGCTCCTCTTGATGCAGCCCAGGATGCGGTTGGCTTTCCGGGCTGCAAGCGCACATTGGCGGCTCATGGTGAGCTTCTTGTCCTCTAGTATCCTCCAGTCCTTCTCTTCAGGGCTGAATGGACAGCAACTTAAAAAAACCCCTGAGATTATATTTTGGTTTTTTGAGAAGAAATTGAGACTTGCTTGGGACATTACATGTTTTTATTTGATAAGAAACATGCCATCTTGTTGGGTGGTTTGGGTTTTTTTTCAAAGTAATGATTTGACATGGAAAATTGATGAAAGAGCAAATGTCTGCTAAAGGTTTAAAATGCTGACTGGCATTGGTTTGCAGAAAAAAAACACTACCAGTAAATCAATGGATGGAGAAATTACTTTTTTTTTTAACCTAAGGTGTGGTAGTATTCCCCTTAATGGATCTATACAACTTGAGGAGAAAAAATGGACAATAGACAGCACATTTCCTCTTTTTTTTTTTTTTTT
>WHYT01017363.1:159768-171935 GCA_009806455.1 Tetrax tetrax
CTTTTTTTTTTTTTTTTTGATAATTCAGTGTAATTTTCATCTAGATGCAGATTTGAGTTTAAATAAATATAAGTATCTTAAAGATAACTCACTGAAAAAAAAAAATCTGTTTTACAAATATTAATAAACAATCACTCACAACAAAACTCCAGTAGCTACAGATGCTCATACTTTTAACTGTGGATGAAAAAAAATTGCGGTGTCAAGATCGCTCCACCATCTTATGTGACAGAATAAATGCAAAGCAGCAGCATGATTTATTGTAATGAGGTTACTGAGATTCTTCCCCTTCCTCATGCACTGGAGGGGAACATTGTGGATTTGCACTGGTACAGGTGTCTTTGAACACGCTAAGGTTTTAAGCATCTGTATAGTTCTCTGCTTCAGGTAAACATTGGGTTGAGTCATGGAAAGCAGAGCATTCCTTATCTGAAAATATACTGAAGAGGTTCTGCTTGCAATTACGTAAAGCTGTCCATTTTGCTTTGCAGCAAAGAGCATGACTTGTACACTATCATCCTATTTTTCTGCAGTAAATCTAACATACTGCAAGATTAATGTCCTGAGGTTTCTTTATTGTCAAAAATATGCATGTCTAAGGCAGGGCGTTGCATGAGCAATCTTACGTGAAAGTTCAAGTCATAAATTTATAACAGCTTTTGAATTTACAATAAATACATTATGCTCTATAATTTTAGGCAAATGTGAATAAAGGCTGAGGGTACATTAAATGACTTTATTTTGAGATATGAGATGTGCACACAACACATCATCATACAATGCATATCGTGCACTCACTATTTTCTCTTGTATTTGATAATATACATGTAATAAAAAAGAAAGCCTGTCCCCAGTTACATATTTTGCTTCTGCAGTAAAACCAGTTCTTCTGCAATTCAGAAGTGTTTTTACATTCCTCTTTTTTAAGTCTTTTTTTCATGGGTGATGTGGAAAGATGTAGAAATAATTTCTTTCCTATAGTAAAAATGTTAAAACAAAGTTCATTTCTAACAAGGTAAGACTAAAAGTATTTCAGGTGCACTTGCTATTGCAGCATTTCTTTCAGATCTGCAGTCCTGCCGTGTGTATACATATGCATGTTTTCCTTTAAAGAAGAATTTGAAATTCTAAATGCTTCAAAAGAAGTTTTGTCAAATACATCAGATATATCTCAAATACAAATTCTTCCTAAAAATGAAAGTGTTTCTCAAATCTGGGCTGTCAGATGGCTTCCTCTGTCTCCAGAGGTCAGAAAGAATGAATGAACTTATGCGAAATCTTTAACAGTTACGCAACATCACAGTTCTTATTTTTTTCTCCTTTATTTGTGTCATAAAGCAGTGAGATGAATTACTTTAAGTGTCCAAAAGCATTAAAACCCACAAGAATAATAGACTTTTAGGTTGATGAAGAAATCCAGATCATTAGAATGAAATTTCCCATACCAAGACTGTTCCAGACTTCCTGATTTTGCACAAGGAGGAGGAATAGATGACTTCAGTGAGAGCAGAGCAGTAAGTGATCCCATTTCTGTTATATATAACTGCAGATGGCATAGAAATATATATATATATTTGGAAGGAATGCTTAAACAGGAAAATCAACTTTAATTTTGAGAAAAAAAATATCATTTTGAATGGTAGCATAATTTGTAGATGAGACAATAATAAATCAATTGAAGAGACTTCTGTGGTTTTTTTTTTTAAGAAGAGTTCACTGCTGCATGTCTCTACAAAATATTTCTAACAAAAAATATTTCCTTCCTTTTGTTGGAAGCCAAACTTCTGCAGGTTTGCCAATTTATTTTCTCTTCAGTGAAAAAACTGAGATAGTTTTTACAGATTTCAGTGAGATTATTCATAAAAATATTTTAAGTCCTGTGAGGACACTCTACAAAATATCTGGATTTATAAATTTTCTGTTAAGCAACAAAAAAGGGAAAATTCCTATAAATGCCCTTTATAATTTGAAACCCTTCTTAACCCAGCATTGATGTTACGTATTGAGACAGTGCAAGACTCCATGAGTTTATTTCTCTAATGTTTATTGGTATTATTCTGGCCTAGTAATTATTAAAGATTGGATACCAGGCTTACTTGGGTCAATGAAGGGTTATATTACTATAGGCTGTATGTGTTTCCATTTATTGACTTATTCCAGAGCTAGAAGACTGGTTTTAGTGGAACAATTTTTAATTTGAGAAAATCTAGTGGAAACGGGGGAAAGAAAATTTATTGTACAAATAAAACCAGAATCAGGTCACCATCTCCTTCATTGCTGGCATATGTCCAGAATGAGATGAAAAGCCATAATTCAGTTTGGCATATATTTTTTACTGTTCTTATGAACTCCTCAAATTTTCATCAGAATGATACATTTCACCTTCTGTTTTGCCCCTTGTCCTTTAGCCTTGCACAGCTGACTGCTTTTAAAATCTACGCCTCTTTAATTTATTTTAGAAACTTTGTCCTAAGGACACTGCTCTAAAATCACCTTTTCACAAGGTGAAAGAGAAAACATGATATCAAGGAAAAGTTCCTTGGATGGGGATTGCTATTGGGGTCACTTTAGAAATCTAGAATAATAAAAATTTTCATATTCTTCATGAACATTAACCTACTGGTTTAAAGACCAAAATTTCATATCTTTGTATCAGTATAATAAAAGAGCTGTGTTTTAAATATGAATGCCTTTAGTTATATGTGCCAGCTCTTCTCATTACCCTTTTCCTCACCCTGGAGTAAGTCTAAAATATACAGACTGAATTAGAAAGTGATTCGAGAAGTTTTCTTCCCTTCACCTTCCACTCAGCCAGATAATAAATCCAAAGTATAAACACTGATCTAATAAATCAGAATTTGCAAAAAAAAAAAAAAAGTATACAAAAATGTCTACTTTTTTTTTTTCAAATTAACTATTTTCTAAATAACTTTCTCTTTTTGTGTATATAAATGTATATATGAATGGGTGTATGATTCCATACATTCAAGCATTAACATGTTTGAATACACATGAACAGATTAGATTTATCGAGTTCAAAAGAAGAATGCCTCTGGCCAGAAGAAATATCATTCCTGGTATAAAAGAAATGTCATTAATGAAAAATGAAAACCTGAGATTAAGTTATCATTACTATTGATAGTATTAAAATAAAAAATATGACACAAAACTCTGACCATATGAATGAGTTTGGGGCTTCAGTTAAAGAAGCAGCCTTACTAATATGGAAGAGGAAATCAAACAATAAATTTAGAGACATTGGAAACAAGAGTTTGTACATTTGCATAATTTTTTCATTTAAACATTTAGACAACGACAGGAATTGTGTGCTATTCTATGCTCAGTTAGCTACTAATTATGAGATTTCCAGAACTGTGAGATACAAGAGTTTTCTATGATGCTATAATTTTTTTCTTATTTCAAGATGATTTAATGACCATCTTGTTACATGCACTAATCCAGATGGAGCTTGGCTTTGATGGCTTTCTTTCCTAAGGGTGTGTGTTGAGAAAACTCCAGCAGGTACCATTAACACACTTCTAAATGTATATTTGAAAGTTTTCTCCTTGGAGTTAACACTAAGTCAGTGTGAACTACTTCAGAGATGGCTTCATAAAAAATAGCATTTGTAAAAACCCACCGCCAGAGTCATCTCTTGTACTGTACTTTTGAGGACTAGCTGTGCTGTCAGACAATGCTCGTGGTGGTGATGATGAATAGAAGATAAAAATAGGCAAGGCTTCTCTTTTCATCAAATGCTTGCAAGTTGCTTTAGCTTTTTCTCAGCAGCACCTGATATCTGCTGTATGTTCCGCATAGTTTTGATAATATTTTTTAAAATGTGTGCAACGTCGCTTCACTTGAAAGAGAAAAAAAAATCTAATTATGTGAGCTGTTTAAAATAGTTTCTGTCCTTTAACTCAGTCTAAGATGCTTTCCTATTTTCCATGACAGATACTTGTCAGAAGTTCTTGACAATGGATATTCAAAACCACAACCTTCCCTGATATAATTTTTATTACAGTGTAATCTGCGCAAGAGAGAACTTTTGATTTGTTATTCTTGGTAAGGATACACAGGTACATGCCATTGTTTTTTTCTGTAACACAGTTCGCCGTGTTAAATTTGCAGAAAGGAAATCTAATACATGTATATTGCACTGGCTCTTCTAAAATTCTAAAACTTTGTAAAACTGTTCTATCTCTTTAATGTCCTAAATCTAAGATCTAAGTTTCAAGACTCCTTAATGGAAAGTGGTGTAGTGAGTGCAGGAAAGTCTGTTGGGTGCAAGAGGAAATAATTTATAGGGAGAAGGGAAACTTGTACACAGATCTTTCCTTCTCAGAGTCCTATTTTCGTAGCACTTATAAACATTTTATTAGGGTTAGAAGAAAGTATATTTGTGGCCATTTACCCTACTACCCTTTTGAGCATCTGTTAACTGAATGGTTTTTCAACTTACTGGTATTAATATTATCTGCCAATAACAATGCCAATAGCAGTAATAGTATTGTTTCTATCTAGTATTGTTTCTATCACCTCCTACAGCAAAAAAAAATTCTACATTTTCACTGCTTTAGGAAAGGATGTGCGAGCATCTAGAATGTAAGGATACATAGTTGAGGATATCTGCTTAGCGCAAGGATATATGAAATATAAACGCTCTTCTGTGTTCATCAGAAAGAACCTTTCCTAGACTCAGTGAGTACTCCTAGTTTCAGGGTTCCAGGTCCAGTATTTCTTCCCAATATCTCTTTTTTTTTGAGTGATGAATCAATAGTTCAATTTTTGTCAATATTAGTGTCTCCTTCTGTTTGTTTTCGGTGTGTTTTGTTTGTTTGTTTGTTTTTTAATTTATGTTTTGGCAGTAGCTTGCCCTGAACACTTTCTTTTAAAATATATATCGTCTTTCCCTGAGCAGTCTAAACCTGATTTTTTTCATTGTTTGGTTTTTTCCCCCAACAAATACATCCATTTTTTCCAGGGCACAAGATGAGTTGTAAAACCAGTGTGCTGACCTTTTGGACTAGACGAAGATCACATTGTGCTGAACACACTGTCTGCTATTACTGTAAACTGCATCCCTGTGTTTGCTTTGTGAGGAAATTAGTTAATAGTACAATCTATTTTTCTTTTGGAGATTTGCGGTTTCATGGTGCAGTACCTCCCAGAAGAAAATGATAAAGTCATACTGTTATGGGCAATCACATCCTTTGGGCTGAAAGACACCAAGGAATCTTTCCTTCCTATGGGTGGAGGTGAACTCACAAACAGATAAACAGATAGGAGGACATTTTTTTTACAGGCACTCACATAAACACAGCCAGCAAAAATAGCCCAATCCTGTTTTTATGAGATGATGCCCAGGGACACCTCTTTTCATAGCTGTCTCTGGTAATATGCCTCTGAGACCCTTGCTCTGTCCCCTGTCGGGCCCTCTACGCTCCTTCTACTCACCAGCTAGTCTGGCTTGAAGGTCACTATTAAATCACACACACACATTTATGTACACACAAAGAGAGGACGCAGAGCACACTCACACGGAATATAATTAGAAATAGGAGTTTAATATAGAACAGGACGTACTGCAATGATCAAGTCTAGGCCAGACAAGCATACTGAGCACCCACTGGACCATTCTGTCACTCTTTCTCTCATTTTAATTCTGAAATCATCTCATTTGCTCCCTTTCCCACCTTTAGCCACTCCCCTAAGCATCCCGCTATCAATTTTGCACACGCATCAAGTTTTCTTTCCAAATTCCACCTCATACATTGTATAGTACGTTTTCTATCCCATTATGCAATAGCCCCCCTTAGTATAGCATTCCTGAGATTTTTTTTTCTCTATTTAATAACGTTGGTGTATTTAACAGCAGTGACAAAAGCTTAATCATTTACTATCAATAGTCTTTGCAGTCGCTGACGCAGAAGAGCTAGGCTGTCACACCTCGTCATCGTTAGCTCACGTTGTTATACGTGTATTTCACGACTTTTTAGCCAGATACCCTTATACACCTGAACGCACTGCCACTAGAATTCAGAAAATTAGTATTTTGTCTTCATAATTGGATGTAAATAGAAAGGAAAAAAAAAAAAAGCCCCTAGTGTCAAAGCCATATAGATTTTGAATAATATTTTATCAAACTCATGCATATATTTTCATTCTGCCTTTACTACTTTTGTTGTCAAGTGAATTGCTGAGAAATGTGCTCTGTAAGGCATCGTTATCATAGCTGTGCTTTGCCTACAGGCTATTTAAACCTGCCAATCACGTAACAAAACACACGGGCCCTCTCTGAACAATTTCAGTTCAAGTTCCTCCAAGTCCCACAATATGAATCTCCAAGCAGTCTCGCATAACTTATTTTCATGTCCTCTCCTCAGAGTAATGAGTCTAGACCTATGAGAAGTCCAAATATATTATTTCCTTTGAGAAGAAATTCACACTCAGAGTATTTCTCAGGTTTCACGTAGGTCTGGTTATGATGATGAATTACCACTTATTTCTCAATTGCTAATTTTCTTAAAGTTCTGCCAAACAAAATTAAGACAAAGGCTTTGTTCCAGGCATTTTTAAGGGAAAAAGATCAGTTCAAATCTTTCTTTAAGAAACTTAGAGGAAGTCAAAGTAGCACTTTAAGAAAGTAAAAATAGAGTATAATATTACTCTATTGTCAAAACTGCCACTTGCGCCTTATAAGCAAAGAAGAATATATGCTTAAAAACCATGAAACTAAAGAGCGGGCCAGACTAAATGAGCTAGGAGAGACACGGAAAGACGGAATAACTAGAAGTACAAAGACAGGGATAACAAAATGAAAAAAAAGGGGAAGAAAGGCTGCTACACAGTTAGAATCTACATTGCAAAAAGGGGAGTAAAGCAGTTGAAAAGAAAAAGAACTAGCAACACGTGCCTTGCCAGAGCAAAGAAAATACGCATGAACAACCTTCAGTATATAGTTGACTTCTGCGAAACACAAGCACAAACAAAAGAATGTTTAATATAATAAAAGTGATGAACAAAAGAATACAAATAACCAATGTAGCTATTTTATCATTTAGGCCTCTTCTCTCTCTTCCTGTACTCTAATACTGGCACAAGAGAGACCAGCATATTCGTTCTGAAGTGTATAATTCCTTATTAGAAAATTCTACACTGTTAGTTTCCAAAGGATTTTTAATGATTTGCTTTACCTTTCCCTATACATCTTTTGTCGTAGGTGTTGTTATTTTACAGGCTATTGCAGTAAGAAGCCCTCTACCTCATTATTTCATTAAGTATTTCAGGTTTGGCAGCTCCAGATTAGTCTTACTTGTCGGTACTCCTGCCTTCCAGACATTAATTGTAGAAAGCTGACTGGTACCATCGATTTTTTTTTTTTGCCCTGTGTGCAAGTTCTAATTGCCTATTTCCTGCAAAACTTGACATAATTAATCAATAATGATTTTCGTTTTTTTTCTTTGAGGGAGAGTACACTATGATTTGACATCAGAGATAAGCTGATAGGACAAGCTCTATAAAAAGAATGAGTCTACTGCATCTTTAAATTGAAGCTGGTTTTCAGTTGGCTTTATCATACAGCAAAAGGCATCTTCTTTCACCAGAGGTGGTGTAAAGTGGCCATTAGTAAAGAGTCACTTTGAACTGGATAGGTCATTCTCCTTGGGTGTGTGTCCAACCTCAGCTGAGCAGGTGACCTCTATGAACACTTCTATGGAACCAAGTGGTGGGAAACTGTGAATGCTGTCTAACTTGGAAGGGGTACCCCCACACTCACATGGACGTTCAGTTCATCCAGCCAGGTTCTCCTCTGCTGGCCAGAGTAAGATCCCCATTCCACCCCTATCCCTGTCCTCCTGACTTCAAAAGCCCTTATGGTATAGTCTATGGTATAGGAAAGCAGGTTTGGCTCTGCTCCAGCTGCAGTCACTATGCACAGGACTGCCTGACAGTATCCCGGAACAGCACTGCCTCTCACATACCACTCCCTTAACCACCTGTGCAATCCAGCCATCTCCTGTGGCACTATCCATAATTTGTCTGCTTCTCACACTCTTAGCATGTCCAGCAATTTGTCCTGGCACATCCAGGGCGTAGCCTCAGCCTGATTGCTCGCTTACAGCTGTAAGCATCTGTTGCATCATTGTTGTTTTGCTTTTTCTTGGGAGGTAGCTGAACATAAATGCTAAATGAAATGTAGTCCAACGAACAGCTTCATTTTAAATGATGGTTTCACAAGTAAACCGGTTTTCTCTTAGTGGATGTTTTTGGGAGGGGATGGGGATAGAGATTTTTGCTTTTTTTCCCTAAGTAGGTCTGACATGCATTAAAGACAGATCCTTCTTTTCTCTCCCCAAACGACAATCACCTTGCATACAAGTAGAGACAAAAGGTCAAAATTTGCTTTTCTGTTATTAATAGATGAGACTTTTCCCAGTGTGTGAGTGGGATGAGCAAAATGCATCTAAAAATTGGATGAACAATACTAGCCAGTCTTAAAGATGGTTACCAGAGAAAAAGAAATTGTGAAATTTCACCTTGATGTTATTTGTGGGTTTTTTTTACAAATAAACACATGCATCACCCCTATTTGATAATTGTTTTTCAATCTGAGCAAGTAAATGAGCTACTGTGTGTTTATCCTTAGAATAAAGATTATGCTTGATTATTGCACTGAATTTCAGCCTCGTGATTTTAATTTGGTGTTACAGAATTTTAGTAGAAATAGTAAGAGGGATTTGTTTTTCCTCATAGTAAACAAGTTTGATTTTCTGAATAGGAACTTAGATTTCCAAAAACACACTAAGTCACTCCCTTTCAAATTTTCTTCACAGATTCTATTTGTGTTAAAAAGATTAAACTCAAATTTTAAAAAGATAACAGATCTAGGCTCAGACAAAGTTCATTTTCTTTGCAGGGCAACTATGAAGATCTACAGTATTCAGTGATTTCCTTTCCGAAGCGGTCTCAGTTGTCACCATTAAGCTCTCACAACACAATGATTCCTCACAGAGAACTTGGCTCTGCTCATGGCTCCTCAGTGCTGTCTCTCTTTCACCGCACCCTTTGAAGCCATCCACCCTACACATACCCTTACCTATCTTGCAGGCTGATGTCATTGCTACTTAATTCTCTCTTAAGATATTGACTTGTTAATCGAAGACCTTGCAAGTTAATTTTAGAATAATGGTTAACTATTACCTCTAATAATTCCTTTTCACAGTCACAAATTTTATAGTTGTGTAATTTTAAGAACATCTGTTGCCAGTGTGAACTAAACAAAATGGTTAGTCCTTAGTTTTACTACACTTCGAGTGCTCTTACTATTTTTTCATAATTCGCACTGAATGTTTAATGAACATATTGAACACTGCAAAAATTCAGTTAGACTAATTAAATTTTAAAATGGAAATCATCAAAAGAGCAATTTAGGGGAAAATCAACACCCCATCTATATTGAAAACATTGCTTACACCATTTGGCAATTCTGAGGTCTTCAGCAGTTTTTCTTTTTCAACCTTCTGTCCTGTTAACTTTTCTTTTTAAAAATAACATGAAAGATAGTAAATGTAGCTATCTCATAGTTATTATAGTAATGGAATCACCCTGTTCACAACCATTTATTTTGATTTCATAATTTTCACAATGTACACGAAAAATGGACCTTTAAAGGTCCCCTCCAACCCAAATTATTCTATGATTCTATGAATATGAAAGACAGCAAAAGAAGATGGGATCCTTTCTTGCTCTTTACATTACCTACACATGCAAAAAAGATGCAGTTATGGCACTGCCAAAGGCTGTTAACCGAGCAGTGGAGCAATTACAATATCCTGAAGCACCTCTACTATATCTCAACACAGTTCTGTAGGGACTGTTTTTAATCACCTGAGGGTAATGTAGTCACATCTCTCTGATTTTTTTTTGATGGTTCTGAAGCTTCCATGAACTATTTTGTCATGCCTTCTACCCTGTCAAGACAGATAAGGAAAGTGACTTTTGGTTCTGTATTTCACACTCCAGTCAGGCTTGCTAGCCACAAGAAAAAACAGACTTTAAGTTGATACAGTGTAGATCAACCATATAGTAGCCAAGAGGTCAGAGCATCTCCAGCCCTCTTTCCAGCATAAAAACAAATCTAGGCATTTTCAATCTCATTTAATTTTTCCTTTACTGCTCAAGAAAACCTTATACGCAATCACTGAATAATAAACATACTTAGAAAAACTAAAGTGTGCTTAGTTTTGTGACTTCTGGAAGTTGAGAAAGTGCCAGGTCATCTGTGATTCAGATAGTTTTCTCAATTCAGGAGCCACTTCTATATTCTTGGAAAAATTGTTGCCCATAAGTGCGTATTGTTGTCTTAACACTTTTCCCTTTGAAGTGTACAGAAGCCAATACTAAGGATTTCTACTAATTTCCTGGAATAAATTATTTTTGTAAGTACCTGGGGCTAAAAATACCTCTCTTCAATAAATAAGGGGAACTTTCACCGTGAATTCAGACTTTTTGTCATTATTGTGCTTTCGGAATTAGAGAGCATACTTGCCTCAAGAAGAAACTTCAGAACTTCTTTCAGGTGGATTTATTGTTTGCAAAAATTACCGTATTTCTTTAAAACAGCAGCTTTGGAAAACTAAGACCTATTCTATCCTTAGAGCCAGTAACAACAAAAGTTGTTGTTACTGCACCAGCACCAGCTCGTGCAGCACCAGCACCTGGTGGAAGAAGGAAATAAGTTCTTTTTTTCACATCTAAAATAGAATAAAAACTTGATCATCTACATTTTAACTTGTGTTTTAGGTGTTTGAGTGGATAGGTGGAAAATAGCTGTTCACAGGAAACTAAGGCCATCTGCTCAATCAAACATTCTGAAGTACTGGAAAATTTTATGCTATCATCATCCTGCAGGAGATTCAAACCAAGATCTCATTCAATATTTACTATTCCTTTAAAATATAGTTTTGCTAAATTTAGGAGGCAGCTTCTGGCCGTGTGTGCACATAGAGAAATCTATTAATTAAAAATATTCACACAGAGAATACACTTTAAACTTGGGCAATAACAGCTTTAAAAGAGTTGAAAGTAAACATCTGCAGTTACCGAATTTCAGGTTATTTTTAATTATTCCCTTTGGAATTTATTAGTCTTGTGTAGACAAAATAAACACTCCAGTTTAGAGGAGATAATAGAAGGCCTTCCCCAGATACCCATAAAGACTCCACAGCTCCTGTCTAAGCACTTTAGGAAAAGTCACAGCACAATGCAGTGTTGTTGTTCCAGTGTCCAGTCTTTTAAGCATCCTCTCCAGCTTTCACAATTGTCGTAGTTCAGCCCTACTCAGGACCGAGCTATGCAGTTTTTCACTCACTCTCCCCACCCTCTGAGAAAAAGGAGGATAATGTAAGAAAAGGCTCGAGGTTTGAGATAAGGACAGGGAGAGATCATCCAAGTTACTGTTACAGGCAAAACAGACTCGACTTGGGCAAAACTACTTCAATTTATTATTAATAAAACCAAAGCAGGATAATGAGAAAGAGGACAAAACCAACTTCCCCCTACCCCTCCCTCTTCCCGCCTCGAGCGGCAGAGGGCGGGAAGAGGAAATGGGGGTTACGGTCAGTCCATCACACATTGTTTTCCGCCGCCCCTTCCTCCTCGGGGGAAGAACTCCTCACATTCCTCCCCCGCTCCACCCTGGGGTCCCTCCCACGGGCTGCAGCTCTTCGACTGCTCCAGCCTGGGGTCCTTTTCCACGGGGTGCGGTCCCTCCGGAACCGGCTGCCCCAGCGCCGGCCACAGCCTCCTCCGGGCACCGCCCTGCCCCAGCGTGGGGTCCCCCCCGGGCTGCAGGGGGATCGCTGCCTGGAGCGGCTTTGCTCCTCACATTCCTTCTTCACTGCACTTGCTGTCTGCAACCGTTCCTCTCACAAAAAAATGCTTCACAACCGGCTGAGAACGCCTCTCGGGTTCTCTTCACATCTCATCTCCTTTCCACTTCTCTCAGCCCGGCTGAGTCGGGCCTGTATGGGTGCCCAGTGCGAGGCCAGAGGGTGAGGGCCGCAAGGCCCACAAGGCCCGCACCTCCCTCTAATTCTATTATGCAGTAAAAAAATAGCGTAATTTCAAGATATTTGCTTCTTCTTTTTTTTTTTTTTTTTTTT
>WHYT01017363.1:171985-206142 GCA_009806455.1 Tetrax tetrax
TTTTTTTTTTTTTTTTTTTTTTTTTTTTTTTTTTTTTAAAGTAAGTTTCCCAGTTTTGGATCTCAATTTAGTGTTGTTTTCAGATCTAAAATAGAAAGAAGCAGTAAAGAAGTCAGCTACAGATTTGGCAGTTTACAGACATATGCAGTAACTAAGTAAAGCCCACCCAGTGAGCTCTTCAGACTTTTTATCAATTCTTCCAGTTGTTCAAGACCTTGAAATAGTTATTGTGTGCATACATATGAGAAAAGGCAGAACTTAATTGGTCATAAAGGGTTTATCCTCATTTTCCATCTAATATTACGATTATTATAATGTCATCCATTATGTGTATTTACCATTAAATCAACCAGTAGGAAAATATCTTTATAATATTTTAAAATGCATTTAAAAATATAACTTAATATGAGTCATGTGTGTATCTTTAAATCATTGGATAATTTAAGGTTGGAAAAAAAGCTCTGAGGGTCACATAGCTCAGCCTTCTTTTCAAAGCAGGTCAGACTAGATCAGGTTGCTCTGAAACCTAACCAGGAAAGTTTTGAAAATTTTGGGGGACAGAGATTCCACAAGCTTTCTGGGAAGCCTGTTCCGATATTTGACCACCTTCAAAATCTAAAAAAAAAAAAAAAAGGAAATCCTTATACTTAATTAATTAATTATATTACTTAAATAATTAAGTTACATTTAATTGTGTTCTACTAGCCTTTTTTTTTGGCTCCCATCCTGTCACTATGCACCACTGAGAAGCATCTGGTTCCATCTACTCCCTACCCTCCTGTGATACTTATTTCTGAAAAAAAGAAAAACTTGATTGAAGCTGTTTAATAAGTAACTGCCTTTTCAGTAGCATATGGATGCAGGCCAGATTAATCATTTAAGCATGATTATAAATAAGTAAGTAAATGAACACTGTAAATAAATAAATAAAAACCACCCTGTTTTGGAGTGAAAAAATTACAGCTATTCAGAATAAGTCTTGGATATTACTGATGCTAAAGTGTGCCAAACCCAGCAACACAAATCAAGGCTTTGGCTAATGTGGATCTTCTAATTACATTTATCTTTGTCTGCAAGGCTTACAAGGGGATCACTGTATAAACCACAAGCTGTTTATGCAAATGGAATTTGGTTTTCATTGGAAGCAGTATGTAGTCTACACTGCCAATTTTCCTACTGTGTCTTCCTTCTCTTCCTTTATCACACAGGCAGAGAGGTTTCCTTAGTTCGGCAGGAGAGATTCCTCTGTGCTACAGAGAGTCCCTGATTACTGAATATGTCAAAATCCTAAGCACCCAAGAAGAAATCAAAGACAGATTTTTATTCCTTAGTCTTCAGGAGCTGAATGGCGACTTGTATACTGGAATATCAGTTTGATTAATCAAAAGAGAGTAATCAAGTAACATATGGAGAACATTGAATTAATTTGAAACAAGACCATCTCATTTGAAATACTGTATTGCTCTGATGCAACTGGCAGCCAATGAATTGAACTTGGAAGCAATTTTCACCTTTCTGGTAGGCAGAGAGGTGGTTCGCAAAGTTTAGCTTCTGTCCACATCTTGGCATACTAATAACTGTCTGAAAACTATTAGACTCTGTGTGTTACAGGTAGTCTTGTTCACTTAATTCATTTCAGGTGACAGCATGAGCCTGCAGTATTGGAGGTAGTAAATTGGATACAAGGTCATCAGTCCTCAAAATGGATTACACGGGTGTTTTGGATTTCATCTCACTATTTAAGTTATATGCACACTGAACTTAGTTTTGTCCCCAAAAGATTCCAGACACAGCAGTGTTGTCGCTATCGTTTTTAGTAAGTTAATTTGAAAGTAGATACCTCAGCCATCAAAAGATGTTTAGTTAAATGTAATGCAAAATTCACAACTAAAGGAAGAAAATTAGTGAGTTTCTGTAGAATTATGTTATGACATCATGTATCTTACATTTTATTTGAACTTGCAATATATTCCATGATTAGAAACTGAAGTTTGAGTTTCTTCCTTCTCATGACCTGTAGTAGTTCTTCAAACAAAACAAATGAGTTTACCTAAGGATACATTTTCAGCGAATTGAATGCAACAACACTAATGCAAAGTTTAATCTCAAGAGGAAGGAACAAAATGACATTTTATGTAATATCCTGATTTGTAGCCCATTAACTAGGACAGAAATCTTTCACATGTCCACCCCAAAATTTGTTTTGCAGAGGAACCAGAAAAATCCTAATATCTTTTGTGTCAAAGGCAAGGATATGAATTTACACATTTATTGTGTTTTGTGCCACTCTTCTTTATTTTGCCAAGTATTTAAATGCACGCTGGAAAATTCTTCTATCTGATTACTGTGTCTTGATGACCAAATGTGAAGGACCATTTTGATTATTAATGATAATGAGAAATAAAGAAATCAGATGAGAGTATTCATAAATCCTTGTGGGAGAAGACCCAGACTAAATGTTTATGTTGTTGTCATGATTATCAGAGCTAATATATCCTAACGTTTCTAATGACAATATTAACCCAAATTCTCAGTGGGTATAAGTCATTCTAGTTCTTTAACTATAAAGGGATTTTCCTTGGTTGGCTGGTTGGTTTTACTTTGTCCTAGTACTTTTAATTAAAGGATATTCTGTAAAATGAATTAGGGTCTCTTTTCTTTCCTCCTACAGTACATCTCCTCGCAAAAGGACATTTGACTAGTGTATTTGAATGCATATATTTCGCTCCAAAACCAAATCATTTTATATTACTGCATTTTATATTACTGCATTTTACAAATATTGTCAGATAACAACTAGCTTTAAAGGATTTTTCTCTATCATTTTTGTCACGCAAGAGTGTGAAAAGTCTTATTTTAAAAAAGCAAACAAAACACAATGACTGACTTGAAAATGCTAGCTATTTTACCTATTGACTTTGCTGTTAAGTCAAAGGCTAACAGCAGTAAATCCCAAGAGTTTAGTATGTGACAGTAATATTTTTTCGTTAAGGTAGTAGTTCTGACTTGCTGAGAACAGAGAGAAAGGTGTCTTGTAACTTGCCCAGTCAAGCATTGAGGAAAAATGACTCAGTACATCCTAAAAGTCTGTGTGCTTGCTCTCCAATTATCTTTTAATGTGCCTTTTGACAAATTGTCAAGAAGGAAGGTTAGCAGACTTTGCTTTTATGGTCAGCCATGCCAAACAACAAGGACTATGTAAGATCCTATTTATTATTGAAAATAAAGGTTTCAAGTATCTATCATGAGTTCCCATATAAGAGGTTTTAGTTAGAAAAATTTTGTCAATATGGCTATATAAAAAAATCTGCATAATTTAATATGCTTGTTATAGAAAATTATTATCACGGAGAAATAAAGGAGGAGAGCATCTCTTGTTCATCTACTAGCATTTTGTGTGTGCCTACTGCTAGAATTATTTAAAAAAACAATCCATCCCATTAGAGATTTTTCACTGTTCTCCTTCAAGAACGGAAGACTAATGTGATGTCTATGACTTCTAGTTGACCATTTGCAGTATCACTAGCGCGCAATTCGCTTGAAAGTCAGCTTGACTTGCGTGAAAATGTTAAAGCGCTGTCCCTAATGCCTGGATACGCTTCTCTACCCCATGAGATAACAGCAGTCAAAAAGAAGCTGTGCACATAGAAGCCTCAGGGGTTACTCACAAAAGGGCAAAGAAATTTATCAAAATAGAGAGAAAGTCCTCTGTACTTTCAAGAAAAGTTAAATCTTGCATGACAAATTGAGTCTGTTTTGAGCAAAGTAATTGAACAGGGCTGCTCAAGCGGAACTGAGCCTGCTCAAAGGGCATATCATACAGTGGGAAAGCCTGACCTATGCCGACTGTGTTCCAGGTAAACATGCAGGCCTGTGCTTCAGGGCTGAGTGAGTTTGCAATTTTACTGGTTTAATGAGGATATGATTAGAGTTAGGAAATGTGATCTTCATGGGGGAGAAAACAACAACAGCAAAACCCACCAAAAAGCAGGCTTATCTAGGCAGTTTCAGCTGTTTTAAGGACAAGGTTTGCGGGTTGCATCATCCTTAAAAATTGTGTGGCCACCTACATCATTCTTTTAGAAAATAATGGGTCCTTTCATTTATTTCTAGATAGTTTCATCAGGCTTTTAGTATTTTTTTTTCTAAAAATAGCACATACTAACAGATCTATAAGCAGAAGTTGCACCATTCCATTCAATACATTTGGAAAGGTTGTCCTTCCAGAATACCAGTTGACACAATCTGTCGTTTCTCTGGATGCAGTTATAGAAAGCATGGTAAATACCAGAAAAATTTTGGCTTCTGCAAGAGAAAAAAAATGTGAGTGAACAAGTTTCTTAGTCAACTAAGCCTCTTGAACACAGTTTTGAACACAGTCTCTTGAACAGTTTTAAATTCTTACCAAATATTTGTATTTCGCTTTCCTTCCATTTATTTTGACATGTCAAAGTTCCTCTAGGCAATGCCAAATAGCTTTTCCAGTGGTCTACTCCATGTTCTCCAGAGTGAAATTAATGACCCCAAACTTGTTAGTTTTCCCTCTGCTGTCTACCTCCCTCTTCACCAGTCATTACAGGTAATTGGTAGGTCTCTCATGTCTCCAAAGTCGGGTGTGTTGACCTCTGATAAAAGCAACATTAACTCTTGCACCTTTTATTGTAGTCCTCATATTTCCATTCAGTGCAAATTTGGCATGTGTATGCCGTGCATCCCCCTCCCCTTCATTTTTAATGAATTGAAAAAAAGAAAGAAGAGGAAATACTGTGATAGGACATAATAATTTATCATGGGTCAACAATAAGTTTGGAAATATTTGAATCGACAGCACAAATTCAGGACATTATAGCGTCTGCAGATATTCATTAGTTTTGTGAGACAGATTTTTTTGGGTAAGTGGAAGGGATGATTTTCTAAATTATATGCTGTTTGCAGGCCATAGAAGACTGATGGAAGACAGTAATCACGGTTGTACTTACAGAGTTTTTAGCTTCAGGAGGAACAGTACATAGTGATTTTTTAAGTCACGTATTATTTAGTTTGCAATATATAAGTAAAGGAGACATAACGGTATGTGAACTTACTCAAAGAAAGAGTTGCTAAAGCAATCAAATAAAAATGGGCATCTTTACTTACAGTTATCCAAATATGCAGGGAAACAAGTTTTATTTAAATACAGCACACTGCAAATGGGAACAGATGCTGTCTCTCTCAGAATAGTCAGTCACCTGCATAGTAACCATGAAGCAACAGCATGTATTGAAAGAGTGATGAAAAAAAAAAGAAAAAAAAAAAAGAAAAAAAACCAATTCAGTTACTTTGATGCCATAAAATTTTCATGACTCGAGAGGAATGGTCAGCCAGTGCTACTTGGTCTCCTAGAGTCTAATACTTTGTTCGCAGCTAGAATGAAGCGAAGTATTAGATGTCATGGTTGTGTGCATTCAGATGTCTTGCGAAGTTCACTCTTGAATTATTAATATTTAGCTAATACCTAGGCCATCTATTCTAAGTTCGGTATCTAGTTGGGATGTACATACAAATCTGGAACATCTGGACAGTTTTTGGTGATTTGAGGAGCGTAGATTTACGTTTTGCTCTCTCAAACCTGGAACATCTGGACAGTTTTTGGTGATTTGAGGAGCATAGATTTACGTTTTGCTCTCTCTGTTTCCCATTTTGTTGGCGGTGATGCATATTATAGCAAAAAGTTATTAGAAAAGCACAGAATAACTAAAGAAGTGCAGAAAATATGACGAGTTTTGTGGGCTTTTTGTCGAAGGCAGCTTGATAAAGGTATCTGTCCAGGTAGCAATCATATGATAAGAGTATTTATTGACTTAGGAGAAAAAAAAATCGGCAATAGGATCTTGTTAGGTTGTTAATCAGGGTGAAAAAAAAAAAAAGCTGATCAAACTGACATCTGAAGTAATTACACCATCCTAAAATAAAATTCATTCATGGGAATGGACTAGATTATTGCACCATTTTGCTTGATAAATTACAATAATAATTTTATAACAGAACAGAACAACAAGGTTACATCTTTTCAAGAGGGTCATAAAGATTTTGAGCTTCAAGTTAAGGAACGAGAGGGCCAGAGTACACAGAAACCACCTCTCCAGTGCCAGGTCTGCTTTTGAGAAGAAGCTGAAATATAAATTGAATTTGCCGCAATGGTGAAATACCAGCTCTATAATGCCTAAGCAGTCTGCAGGTCACCAACATTTTCAGCTGATGAATAGAACTAATGTACATTTTGTGTTTAGAAGCGGAAATAGTGGTATAAAACCTTAGAAAGTTATAATTCTTATTCTATATGTATTTCAAAGCTCTGTTTGTTAGTCTCTGCAGGTAATGGTAACGGATAGCTACAGATCCATAGAAGTATGCAATAGACATGTATTTCCTGGAAGGTCCAGTAGGCTATAAAGTGGATCTCTGTTTCCTACCAGCACTGCCTAGTACTACAAGCTGGTGGCAAAGCTCTCCTGCATTGCAATGGACTTGCCCCAAGCCTTATACAAGCCTTAGCCTAATGAATCCTAACAAGTTTAAACGTTTAAACAAGTTTAAACGTGAACCAGCTGTCTGCAGTTCCCAAGTAAATTAGTGGAAATACGTGCTTAGATATTTATTCAGAAGGTTTGATTTGGTAAGCTATTCAGTTATTTTACTACATTTCCCTCTTTCTCAAGACTCAGTATCTTAATATTTTCTTCAGAAAAACTGAAAATATTCCCTGTTTTCACTGGTCCTTTTTAAAATTACCCACTGGGATGATTTATATCCTCTCCTGGTAGAAAGCTTTACTCCAGACCTGTGTCCCAAGACATATACAAGGATTTTTTGGTACGCTATCTTGGTTTCTCAATGGTGTTTACTTCACAAACAGTCATTCTGGAATAGCATTGGAAAAAGCAGGTCAGAGACCTTATTGTGGCCTTTCAATACCTAAAGGGGGCTTATAAGAAAGACAGGGAGAAACATTTTAGCGGGGCCTGTTGTGATAGGACAAGGGGTAATGGTTTTAAAATAGAAGTAGGCAGATTTAGACTAGATATAAGGAAGAAATTCTTTACGATGAGGGTGGTGGAACACTGGAACAGATTGCCCAGAGAGGTGGTGGATGCCCCATCCCTGAAGGCGTTCAAGGCCAGGTTGGATGAGACTCTGAGCCACCTGATCTGGTTGGAGATGTCCCTGCTCCTTGCAGGGGGGGTTGGACTGGATAACCTTTTGGCCCGGATCACCACACAGTTTCTCACTCACCCTCCACCTACCCAGTGGGACAGGGGAGAGAAATTGGGAAGAAAGGAAAACTCGTGGGTTGAGATAAAACCAGTTTACTAAAATACTAAAAACTACAAAGATAACAGAATATAAGGATATTAAGATATACAAAATATACAAAACGAACAATGTACGATTTCTTACCACCTGATGTCCGAATGACCAACGCAGCCTGTCCTGAGAAGCGATCACGGAAACAACACCGAGCAGCAAGTAGAGGGGGGAGACCAAGCCAGCAAGGTAGAGGGAACAATGCCAGCAAGTAAGAGAGAAGAAAAGGATGCCAAGGGTGCCCTAATGGGTGCCAGAATGGAATGGATGCCAGAAAGCAATGGAATGGAATGGTTGCCCCCTCTCATTAGGAACCCCCACTTATATACCGAGCATGACGTTTATGGCATGGAATACTCCCTTTGGCCAGTTTGGGTCAATTATTCTGTCTGTCTTTCGCCCAGCTTCCTGCATCTGCACGTTAATGAGATGTTAACGAGACTTGGAAAGCCAGCCAATGTCCTTGGTCTCATTAACAACAACTCCTATTATCAGAGTGGTTTTATCAACATTCTTCACACAAAAATCCAAAACACACCAGCTACTGATAGGAAAATTAACTCCATCCCTGCCGAAACCAGGACACCTTTAAAGATCACTTCCAACCCAAACTATTCTATGATCCTATTCCTCTAGAAATGGCAGGTTAGATACCTCCAGTATAGGGCACCTTGCTCTTTTGATCCAGTGATTGGCAAAAACAAATAAGTTTTTGCATTAGTCAGGAAAGGAATTGACTTTAATACAAAAAATCCTAGGACAAAAGTTGTTACAGGGAAAAAGAAATTGCTGGTTCAGTAATGGAAGTTATTGGCAGGAAATATCCCATAAGGTAACCTGTTACTTCTGTGCGTACTATAGATTCCATGTATTTTTGTAGTATTCTGTGTATTAAATGTATTCTATGTAATCTGTTCTGTATAAGGTATCTACTATTCTTAAACCCTTCTCAGATGCATTGATAAAAAATGAACTAAAAGAGAAATATCAGAGGGAAGTCAGAGGGATACCCGTGTACTTAAAACCATGTGCTTTAATATTCTGTTATATCTGTGCTTTTGGGGGGCGTGGGGGAAGTAAAGATTGGTAGGGAACAAAGTTGTTTTGTTTTCTACAGAATAATGTATAGCAGCACTCATGAAGCAGGGAAGATGACTTTTTGGATGCACATTGGGTGGGAGAGTTGCTGCATTCTCTGATATTTTTCTTCCAATTTCTTTCACTATAGAGTAAATAATTATTTTTCAGAAAGACCCTCTAGTTTTGATAAATTAGTATGTTTATGGACATTCAAGAATAGTGTGTTCTAGAGAATAACTGAAAAGCTAAAACTCCATATTATCAAACGTATGTCCGCCTAGTGTCTAAACTCATGTTTTTCTTTTACTCTAAATCTAAAGGATTAGACACTAGGCAGACGAGTTTTCCAATTAACATACCAAGATGATGTTTTAAATTCACTGTAAAGAAAGCAATTTTATTCTGCTGCAACAACAGCCCCTGGAGCAAATGACTTCTGACATCTTTCTTACAGACTGGGAAATAAATATCAGGAGATTATGGCTGGTTTACCAACACTTTAGTGTGCTAGACATCTATGAACTTTCTTTACAAACATTTCTCTGGTTTAGCTGAGCCTGAAGAAAAAGCTGATTATAGAAAGTGATGAATATTGCACTACCAGTAAAAGCAAAGAAGCAAGCAGCAGCAAACAAACAGGCAAAACCTAAGGCAATCCATTGGAAATAGTTTGGGGTATTCAATTTTCACTTCTCAAACTGAGACACTAAAGGTTTTGATTTCAAGAAAATTCAGGACTCAGGACTCAGACTGCTAATAACAAGATCTTTTGAAAAAAAATGCATTCTGACCAAACACAAGTTAGGCACCTAAAATAATTTTCTGTTCTGTTGTGTTTACAGAAAAAAAAAAAAAAAGCAAGCAGAATTTCCTTAAAGTTATGGTAAAAAGTTAACAGATTTGTGGACAGTTATGTTGTGCTAAGTGGTTTTTCATTCCATCAGGTCAGTGTAGCACACTCAATAGTACAAATAAAACAAGCAATTGATACTCTTTATTTCTCTAATGGATATTGGCTTTCATTGTCGTATCCAGAGATTGTAGATATATATTTTTATAGTGTAATGTAAATCACTTAAAATAGAAATAATATTCCTTTCCACCATTGAATCAATTTTTATTCCATAACCTAGAATTGCTATTTGACCTTTCCAAATAAATATCAAATTGTTTCAATAATAAATTGTAATAACCTTTGGGGAAAAAGTGACAACCTGCGAGACTGTCCTTTTTTGCATTACTGGTTAGTGGGTCATTTTCAGTCAGTGGCTTGTATTTATTTCTTATGAATTCCAAATTAACTATTAACATTGAGCTTTCTATAAAGAAGTTAAGATACATAGAAGGTAATAATGCATCACTCCTGTCTAGCTGTAACAAATCACTATCATTATGCCTTCATGTTTAAGTAATAAACGCACTTTGTCCTCCAGAGATGTAAACTAACCCATGTGATAGATTGCCTCAGCTTCGATTCAAAGGATCAGCATCACTTCAGATTGTTTTATTTTAGAAGGGAAACGACTTTTATTCATATCACTTCAGAAGAAACAATTGTCATTATATTTATTACTTAATAAGTATAGTGTGGATTAGCTTTATTTTAGTTACTTGGTGAGTGAAATCCCACAAGCAGACTTTTAAAATGACGTGTGTATTTTTCTTTCACTATGTACAGTTCATTCGGTCCTTGATTCAGCAAAGCAATGCAGCTTCTTTTTGTAGACCTGAGGATAAGGTAAAATGAAGTAGAGCCTATATGGACAAAAGAAAATTGTCTGTTTTTTTTCTTTTAAACAGTAACTGCTTTTACAAACCAAATCGAGTAATCATCAGCCCAACTTTATCTGTAAAACAAAGGAAAAAAGAAACTTCAGCATCAAGAACAGCAAAAGCTAAATGTTCAAGGCAGTTTTAAAATCCATATATCTCTGACTGAGACATGTAAGTCATTCCACTAAATCTCAGTCAGAAAAAAAAGTCCAAAAAGCATCTTATTAATCTTCCTGAGGCAAAAAAAAAAAAAAAAATCAAAAATCATTCCTAGGAAAAAATATTTGATCTTTGTATTTATGGCACATATTTGCTCTACAGTCTGAAGCAGAGATAGGAAAGCTTGATGTTTATATGAAAATCTGCCGGCATGAGTGTAATCCTTTGGATTGTGAGCGCAGTCAAGAACCAAAGGATTTAAAAGCAACATCATACTACAAACACACAGCTTTTATTCTTTAGTTACTGTCTCAGTGCTACTCGGACTTAAGGGCTGAAGAAATGGTTTTCTGTAATGAGATTCTTTTGCTGGTTTCTCCAGTGAGCTAAAAAGTTTATGAAAAATATGGGGAATATAGCGTTAACTCTGTGATTTTTATATCTTTCCACCAAGAACTGCACTGATCTGCACCAACATAATATGCACCTTACTTGGATGACTCAGTTTTCCTTAATGTTGTTTTTTTCCTTTTCTCCTTCTCTTTTTGTTTGCACACCTGATTAGCAGGAAAAGCTGCTTGCCCTGAGAAATGTCTTCTTGATTTCCAATAGTGGGCAAAAAAATACAGACCCAATGCTTAGATGAGCTGAAACCAGAATACACTTTTTTTTTTTGAACAGTGCATTTAGTTTAGCTACTGCAATTAAAGCGAGATGGTATAGAGAAAGTCCAAAGAGAGAAAATAATTACTGCCTTGGAAAGGCTCATAAGAGGAACTGAAGATGCTCCAGCTGTAATTACTTCCACAGCAACTCAAACAGTCAATTTAATAAGAGGGATCCTGCTATTATCAATGGACTTCTTCAGAGAAGCAATGCACTGCCTTAATATGGAGAGTTATGGTACTGGATTTGTGACTATATAACCTAAAGAGAAGAAGAAAAGGTATATTAAAGAGACTAAAGCAGTAACAAAAGTGTTATAGGGTGATAAATTTCAAATAATTAAAATAAGTTATTTGCAATTAATTGGTGACTTCTAAATAATTAAAGAAATAAAATTGTAAATAAAGAAAGATTCTTGAGAAGACATGGAATTTATAGCAATAAAAGGAATAAGTTTACAAGTACATATAGCTTAAAAATTAAAAATCAAGTATTATATCTGGGAATGTAGAGGTCACATTTAACTGTCTGGGAGAAAAAAAATAGTCTTCCTCACGCTGTTCTCATATTTGGTGTGACTGTAGGTTTCTCCCTACCTTACTTATCGACAGCTGAGAAATACTGGGCTAGGCAGACCTTTCCTATAGCATGGGACAGTAATTCCTTTGTTCCTAGGTCAATAAAAGTGAAAAATACGATAGATTTTGTGCACTAGCCTGTGGCTGAGATTCCTAGACCTTCATTGGTGTTGGAAAGATCTCACAGAAACACAACACCTCACAATGTGCCTTGTGCAACAGTGGCTCGTTGGCTCGAAAAGAAGCACTGCTTTTCCTGCACAGACAAGAATATGCTTTACAATAACTCATTTGGCTGATTACTATCTTCTCTAATGACTATGCAGCTATTCCCTCTCAATGAATTTATAAGGAAAATACCAAATTCAGACCCACTAAGTTTTATATTATGTCATTGAAAATTGACTTTCCAGCAAGAATAGTTGGTTTATATTTTATGAATTCTGTTATTATTATGCAGCATTCTTTCCTTACCTTGAAGAAGATGTTTGCAAAGGTATGCATTTGAGAAGGGACTCTGCTTGAGAATTCCCATTAAAAAAACTCTGACATACACTGAAGGACGTTATGTACACTGTAACATGTTGAAAACCATAACTGCAAGGTCACTGATCAGATGCTTCCTTCTTCTGCTTCCTCAGTTGTGCATATGTAGATCTTTTGTATATCCAACATATATACTATTTGTCAAGACTTTAAATTATCTCCCTTGTTTATGATTTTTAGCTGCCTTTTAGGGTCTTCATTTGTTCAGCCATCTTCTTGGGACGATCCCATGGTGGAGTGGATTCTGTAAAGCCAAAGCTCAGAACATACATGTATTCTTTAATGTCTTTATTAATGATCAAGATGATGGCATGAAATGCACCAACCAAAAGTTTGCAGAGAGGGATGAGAGCCCAGTAAGTGCTGGGGCACAATTGCTCAACAGGGTACAAGAGATCTGAACAGGATAAATGAGCTGACGACAACCTCATGAGGTTCAAAGACAGCAAATGCAAAGATCAGGTGCTGAACAGCTGGAAGGCAGCTTTGAGAGGCAGGAACTGGGGGTCCTGGTGGAAAATGTGTTGAGCTATCTGCCAACCGTACACCTGGCTGTATTTGCAAGAGTGTAGCCAGCAGGTTGAGAGGAGTTATCATCTCCCTCTCTTTGTCACTTGTGAGACCACATCTGGAGTGCTGTGTCTTGCTTCGGGCTCGCCAGTACAAGAAAACTATGTAAATACTGGAGAGAGCAAAGTGGAGGGCCAAGATGCTCAGGAGGCATGAGCACATGAAATATAAGAAAAGGCCAAGAGAACTCGGTTTGTTCAATCTTAAAAAGAGATTGGCGAAGGGGAGATTATGGCTGTGTTCAGCCAAGAACTTCATAATGCAGTTGGCTCATTGTGCAGTACCAAAGTGGAGACAAAAATTCCATCCTAATTCAGTTAATACTATAAAGGCAATGATATTAACTACCAAAGCTATGCATCGAATCATAAAATTATCCAGCCATTTTAGAAATTCAGCGATACCATTTGACTCCTTGACCTCCAGCTACAGAGAATTTCACAGATCAACTAAAAGATTTTGGAAGAATTACTGCATTATAATTATCTATTTTCTTCATCATTGAGTTTTTAGATTATAATTCAACAAATGTAACACTTACCATTGTCTCCTTTTTGATGCTAAATCCCTCCCTTTTTTTTTGTTCTGCAATGTTTTACCAGTGAATATCTGTCATTGAAATCGATAATCAGATGACGGAAGTCATCAAGTTAAAAGGTAAAGGGCCAAAATGCAAACAAATGTAACCCGTAAGTATTAAATGTTATGGACTATGTTTAGACAAGAGGAGAGCATTAAGAATATTGATATGGGTGTTAATGTTATTGCATTTACAACGGGCTAAAAACATGAGAAGCAGCAGGCAACCAATAGTTTTCTACCCTAGCTTATCCTGTGTTTTGCTGGACCATATCCTGTGCCGCAGCCTAAGTCTGTGATTACTAAGAGGAAGATTTAAAAATGTTGCAAATGGTATAGTCATTGAAAGTGACTAGAGAAGACCTCTTCAAATCTGTTTATTGAAGTACAAAGAGAGGGGAGCTACCATGCAGATTAGCCATTTTCTTGGTAGAGTTCTGTAATTACACTGACATTTTGCTATTACTACACTATTTTGCTCAAACAAAGTCACTCGGCTGTGAGTTGAATTCAAAGCGCTATTAGGAATTTTGCACTTAATATCTAACATGCTTCTGGGCAGAAAAAAGGTCTATCCCTAATATAAGTTTAAAAAATATATATATTCCTAGGTGTTGCACGTTTATCTTTTCCCCCTTGTTTTCAAGTGAAATAAATTAGTTTGTGTAACAAAACCAAAGAACCACAAACATCTTTCTCTCTTGGTAGCCTGCAAATATACCCACTTACATGCTGTAATTTTTAGTACATGACATTTAAAGTCATGTAATGTAGCGGTATATCTTACAGAAGAGGGTTAAGTGAGAATATGCATTTGGCCTGGGGTACATGCTATTAAGAAGAAAGCATAAAATGGACAACTAGTGAAACAGTAACATAGCTTGAATGAAAGATATTTGGACTAAATTAAGCCATTGTGATAATAACTCATTTGTAATTGTTAAAAATATTCAATAAAGAAATAAAATTGTTCTTAATGTTGAGAATTTTGTTTTCATTAGTCAATATATTTTTTTTCTATAAAATTAAGGCTGACTTAAATATTCTGTAAAATTAAGGCTGACTTAAATAATTATAGAATAAAGAATTTAAAGAATAAAGAATGCTTTTCTGCATTTCTACTACATTAATTGCTAAGAAAATTGAATTAAGTAATATTACAGGTTTTTTAATGTAAAAAATGTAAAGCTAAAATTTACATATTTCTTATTTCTTTGAGCTTATTACTCAGAAAATCGTCTACTCTCTGGTTCTTTTACTCATTGAAAAAAAAAAGAAAGTAAATTCTAAAATAATTGAGGAACATAATATGTAATTTAGTTCCAATTTAGAGGAACAGCTTAACAGAAAGACTCAGAGAAGTCTTCCTGAGCCAGGTGGTGCAACTGAAAGTAATGCAAAATGAAACAAAAGTGAATATGAGGGAAGTATCACTGGATATTTCTCTGCTGTCTTACTCTTCCTTAAAATACCTCCGACCTTTGTCAGGTCAGAGAACAAGCTAAATAACTTATCTAGTACACCTGGTTTATATTTTTATTTCCTAGCAAGTAATTAGGATGATTTTTGTAGGATGTGGGGGCACAGAAATTCAAGTCCATCTTTTCAAAAGATCTGGAGTAAAAATCTGTGCTGCGAAGTTCTTCGCGAGCATATAATAATATGGCAGGGATCTTGTTGAGACTGTAATAGTGTCCTTTCTTGAAAACTGTCAGGCTTTGGGATCAGAGGATGAAAAAAATTCCATGATATCCAAATTGGCTGCTCTCTGTAATTGTCATTTCTCCTTTGTAAATGAGAGGTGTGATGGATTTTCTGTCGCTAATGAACCTGCGCAGGCCAAGGAATGAGTTTTCATGGTTCTTGCAAAGTGCTGTCTGCTGAAAGTTTATCAATCTGCACATACCAGAGCTGCTATTAAAACTTTGAAAAATCTGTGGTCCGTTGGAATTTCCCTTCCCACGTTCAGCATACACTGGGAATCAAACAAGAGTGTCAGCATCATAAATTTCTCTGATTAAGCATTCCATTTGCAGTGGATATTGATTTTTTACTCTTTACCATTCTAAATGACAAAAGCAGTAAGTAGTCTGGTGGGAAACAGAATCATCATGTAATCAAAGAACAACCCTGCATCTGTCACCGTGTCTTTCCTTTCTCTTGGCAAGGACAGATATGAGATAGATATAAAATATATATGACATTAGCAAGGCAAATATAAGGTATACCTGCAAGGAGAGATGTAAGATACAAGAGATATAAGACATAAAAGAGAAATAATATATAAACTATATAGGCAGAGGACAGATGGGTAAATCCATAGGTGTATCAATTCACAGCTATAGATTTTAGGTTACCTTGGAAACATGAATGTTAAGTATGATTTTAGTGTTTCCATGTAAATCTGTGAAAGTGATTTTTTTTCTGTTGTAATTGTATACTGAGAAGTGGTATTATTGCACTGAATTTTTACTTATTTTTATTTTGTTTTTATCAAGCAGCATGAGTAATGATATAGCCTTTCAATTTCTTATACACCTCTAGAGAAGTTTATATGTCACTACTGGTTCATACTCTTCGTTATACTGTAATTGGGAATAAATTAAAGTTTAATCCTTTCTTTTTAATATAGCCAAAACCAATAGTAGAGTCCTCAGAGGAAAACTCTTTGGAAAACAATTTGCAATTAAACAGAAATGGAAACAAGAAAGGTGATTAAAATGAGAAATAACAATAATAAAGTGTAACGACTCTAAAGAAATGAGACCAAAGAAACTCTGTGCAAGAAAAAAATACATTGCAATAATGACATCTAGTTTTGGGGACTTGTTTTTGTTTATTTATTCATTTTTTTTTAAAATAAAAAGATGAAACCTTCAGTCACTGTATCCTTCCTGTAGAACTGAAGTGATCTAATAGAATCATAGAAGAGTTTGAGTTGGAAGGGACCTTTAAAGCCCACCCAGTTCAACCCCCCTGCAAGGAGCAGGGACATCTCCAACCAGATCAGGTTGCTCAGAGCCCCGTCCAACCTGGCCTGGAATGTTTCCAGGGATGGGGCATCTACTACAAGATTAGCTTCCTTCTGATCATTATTCCAACTCAGCCCCTGAATGTTGTACCAGTGTGGGAGAACTACAGTGTTAGCTAGATTTGGTACATAATGCATCTGTTGGTTCGGATACTCGGTTAACTGAACATCCTAGCCTGTTGGTAAAGGAAAACTAAATAGGAACCTTTGCCCACTAGGATTTGTTGTGTTATAGATATGCAGTAAATTTGTGATGTGATATTGCACCCTTATAGATAAAATTACAAGAAACACCTTGAAGGGAATAAGCCAATTTGGCAAATCTAGACATTTGTCTGTAGGAAGTCATATCCCATGAAAATGCATAAAGTGTTTGATGGGACAGAAGTTTCTGCGAAGTTGTTTTTCATGAGATTTTGACAGGGACTAACAGAATCTTTCACTATCAGAAAGTGAGATGGAAACAAGCAAAGAAATTCCTCTCAAAGAAAATGGTCAAAAACATATGAATTATAGCTACTGACAGCAAATTTTTGGATCACTGTGTTGAGACTTTGAGAAGCCACCAGTTAATTAACCCAGTCTAGTGTCCGAATAGTAAAATGCTTCCTCTGATCCTTCTTTAGTCTCTCTGAGGTCCACTCACTTCACTATGAATATGTGTCAGTATAAATAACAGCAAAATTTGTCCCACCACCATGATTTAGTAGATGTACTGTGATGACCATGCTTTACCTGGCATTATAGGAGGCATCAATTTGGACAAATGCTTTTGTTCTGGTCAGGAAGTAAACCAACATTTTCACAGTAAAAAATAAGGTGAAATTCTACTTTGACATTGTTCCAGAGAATGCTAAAGAGGAAAAACCTGTAGTGTATCTAACTTCAATCTAAATAGGACTTCTAGAACATCTCATTTAGTAATGAAAACTTCTGTAGATGGTAACTTTGTTAATAATTACATCATTATGTCACATGCAGGATATTAAAACTTACTCTGACAGATAAAGAAACATGAAGTACTGACCTTTAAGTGCTAATTGCTTATGTTTTAGTGCTCATAAACTGCTTAAATGTAGTTCATTAATACAAATCGTAGAGCAACAAAGTGTGTGCTTATTTGCAACATTAAAAAAATCAGTTTTACAAAGCTTTAAGTTGTATTCAGCATAACTGTCTGGGAAGGTAGATTTGACATTGTAAGTGTAATAAAATAACGAAACAAAGTTGTAAGGGGACATCTTGATAGATGTCCAAAGGTTAAAGTTTTGAAGCCAAATGTTTAAAAAGCCAAGTTGTTTGAAAGAAACAACTCTCTGCGGGATAATACACAACAGGGTTTTGCCTAATAGGGTATGGTATGCAGAGGGAAGAGTGATTGTGTAGGATTTATGGGACTTTTTTTAGGCAGTTGGAATATTTAGGGGATATTTAGGGGAAGAATCAGAGGTGGAGAAAGGGAAGAATCAAGCTGGATGAACTGGGTGCCTAATACCAGCTACAAAGGAGTATATATTGTACCTGTGAATCCTGATGAGTTTGGACCAGTCTGAGGGCTAGGTGTAGTGGTTCTGTCATGAAAAATACTGTACATTAAGGTCATAGTGCTCCATTCAATACGTTGACCTGAAAAGGTGCAGGCCTATGCTGAGAACGTATCCCTTGGCTACACGATATAAGTAGCTGACTACTTATAACGGGGGAGCCTGTAGGCAGCTCGCACGTGGCAGCTGCATGACTTTGTCTTATCTTGAAGCCAAGTAATATGTTTTCATATAAACATCCCTTTCCTTAAAGCTAGAAGTTATGAATAGAGTGATTTATGTCTAAGAACCTTCCCTAAGAGCTCTGAAGCCGGCATTGCTGCTGATCCTTTCAGCAGCCAGGATCTGTGCACTGTGCTGTGCCTAGAGGTCTGTTGATGCTGCACAGCTCAGGGTTCCCATCGTCTAACATTATCTGTGTTTTCCCCTATTTTCTTCTTATGTCGTTTCCAATAAAGAGAATTTTAATCAATACTTCACCGAGCCTGAGAGACTTTCTTACTGGGATCAATACGAGACACTTGCACCACTGCATTACACTAACTCAGAATATTTTACTTTTCTCTTGATAAATTTAAATAATGCAGAGAATTATGTGGTTTATAAATCAGAAGGTACAGGAAACTGAAGTCACTCTACTTACTATGCCATACCCTTTCTAAATAAGAAAGCTCCACCTCTAGCTCCAGATCCAGCCCCTCCCGCCCTCTTTACCTCTAGTCTACATAGTTCTTACTAATAACATTTTTCAGTCGATGTCATGCTGGGGTTTTTTTTGTAAGTGTGAAGTGTATCCTTGTGCCTGATAGATGCCATAGCTAAAGCACTAGAAAGAACTGGAAGAGTTCTGTAGAGTAACTGCAGAAAAAGGAATGAAAAGCTGAAGAGGATGACAACTCAGGAAACCACTTCAACTGGAGAACAAATTGCCTTCATCGGCTAGAAACTGAAAACTGACCATTTTACCAAGTTCACATGGCATGTTCAGAAGATGTGAAAATACAAGCTCTGATTTATGAAGCTTAGAAAATACTAGTATAAATTATTTCCCTGTGCTCATCCACCAGTCTTCTGCAGAGTCCTTTATTCTTCAGTTATGTTCTGAAATTAAAATAGTTAAACTTATTTTGAAAGTATTTTTAATTGCACTCTAGAAAGAGTTCTGTGAGGTGTCGCATTCAGACAGTTACATTTACTGTGCTTTCACTAACCTATATGAAAAACAGAATTGGAAGATTGGGTTAAAATATCACCATTTAGGTGAGAATAGACAATATTTTAAAAATTTGTTTTACAAATGTTACCTATAGTGCCTTTTTATTACATAGCCTTTGTATATTTTTTTAATATACACATAATTATGAACATAATGAGCCTATGTCAGATTTCTCTTCCCTCAGTTTATCAAGGACATTGAAAAGCAAGAAGAAAGGGAATGAAAAAAAACCCTCTGTAACTCATTCTGCAATGAAAACCCTTAAGTTCACCACTCTTGCTGACCTATGTCAGCCAATCCAGGAAACAGTACTTCCCTAGTGCTCAAGGAGGAATATAAATCTTTCAAAGTACACAATAAACATCTCACAATATCACCAGGATGAAGGATATGTTACTGCAATCTTTGCAGACATGACTGAATTCAGCATTTTATAGTTTTTGTCTACAGCGCATCACTGAGTTTTGTAAATTATACTTGGATTTCAGTCTGTTCAGTATAGAATCATGTAGCTATTGTACGAGAAGCCTTCTGAGTACAAATCAAATCCCTTTGATGCATAAATTTTTAATAAGATTCATAAAAATCAGACCAATAAATAGAAATTCTAAAATTTCTTATATTTGGTGACAATCTGCACACCTAAAATACATGAATACACTTTATATAAAGTAGAACAGTTTACACCAAAAGTACTGGAGAGTCTATCAGCACATGCATAATATTCCCTTAGAAGATTAAGATCTTTCTTTGAATTTCTTTAGGCAGGTGAAAGACTAAAACCACAGATCTCCTACACCCTGGGAAAATCCTATTCCTCTTGCCCTGTAGAAACTGCCAGTGGAGTGCAGTCTCTCTTTCTCCGTTTTGTTTTGGGTTTGGGTTTTTTTTTTTTTTTTCATTGAAAATTCAGTGAATTTTGTATAAAATAGCAGTTTATGGGAGGGAAGAGGCTGTTTAAGAGAATTATTTTGCTGAATAAATTAAAGTAACTTACCTCCAGGCGGAAGTAAGTGCTCCATACTGATTCAAAGTGAAACCTCCTTGGGGGCCACAAGAGATGTCTAATTTTAAAATAATTTTTCCATTTTTTTAAATAGTAAATATTTTTCAGCAGTTTTCTTTTCTTTGCCTCATCTTTCTCCTCCACATCTATGTTTTCGATTTTTTAGAAGGAAAGACATCAAGTCCATGTGTTTGTAGGCATTGTGTGTTTTCTTACTTTCACCAACAGTCCCATTCAGCATAACAAGGTTCGTGTTGTTAGAATGACCAAAAAAAAATTGTACCAAGCAGCTCTTCTGTGCATGTTCTTTTAGCTCTTCTGGTATCAAGCACTACTATTTGTTTTCTAGAATTTTAACCCAATTGTAGAAATGTACCTCAGGTCCTACAAAAAAAATGCTTATTTTTTTGCTATTTACAGTGTCTCAAGTCTCTTTTAGGTTACAGAATTGCAAACAAGGAAAACACAGTGTTTTAATGTACTGTTAAACATTTTTAAACATTTTGCACTAAAAAAAAGCCTAATACTAAATAAAATCTTAACATTATGTTCACTTTTTAACTTTGGCTTAGGGAGGTGTAGAGGGGCAGGTGTGCTGCTGAAAACCATGTTTCTTCTCAATTTGCATTCTATAGGATATCATACCTACATCTATAAAGTTTTAATTTAAAAATTAAATTTGCTATTCAAAGGACATCTCAAAAGGGAGATCTGTCTTTAGGGGTTCGTCTGTAGGACACCGAATACTTTGTCCAAAGCATCAGTGCAGCTGTGTAAGTCTCTCAAAGTGATAGCAAAACTCGCTTTTCGAGGATGTCAGTAGACAGCATGCACCTAATTTGCCAAAATCTCTATGCATTTACAAGTGTTGCATTCATAGTTCCCCTTCTATTCTTATTCTAAGAACTTCAATGTCAGCAGATTTTTTTTTTTTTTCAAGTTGTTCAAGAAATTTGATAGGACGAGGGGTAATGGTTTTAAATTAGAGGGAGGTAGATTTAGATTGGATATTAGGGAAAATATTTTTCACAATGCGAGTTGTAGAACACTGGAACAGGTTCCAGGGGATGCCCCATCCCTGGAATCGTTCAAGGCCAGGTTGGACGAGGCTCTGAGCAACCTGATCTGGTTGGAGATGTCCCTGCTCCCTGCAGGGGGTTGGACTGGATGACCTTTGAAGGTCCCTTCCAAACCTAACCATTCTGTGATTCTATGATTCTAAGTTCAGATAAAAATCTTACTCTTTAAAAATATATAGGTTTATGGTCCCCTCTTTATAAAGTTTGATGATATTCTAGTATTTACATAACCTTTTTCTTGTTCTGTTGGTTTTGTTTCTCTAAATGACACAACTAAAGAACTGAACAGAAAACTTGGAGAAAAATAATGAAGACAAAATGGAGAGAAAGAGATTATACTCATCAACAGATTGTTGGGTTTTTTCTTTCGTCCTTCCTAAAACTACTCAGCCATGCTAAATTACTGGATCATACATTAATGGGAAATATTACATAAATATGTCTACCATGTGTTTAGTTTTTCTAATAATAAAAATGAATGATGTGAGACTAGAACAAAATACTGTATTGTCAGTGAAGAACAATATAGCAAAAGATCAAAATATTTTCTCCGTTTAATCCTACATAGGGAAAGAGTAGTCAAAGCTTTTCTGTGAGCAAGTTGCACTTCTGTACTTTCACTATTGCTTTTGATGTTATGTGAGGTCATTCGTTGCTGAAGCATCTTTCCATCTTTTAAAGAACAGCCAAATACATGTCTAATAACTGTTCTAATCATTATCCATTCACTTGAAGAAAATTAAAATCAGGAGAAAAGACCATATTATTTCTTTATCTCCATAAAAAGAAGAGAGAAAAACCTGCACTAATTAGATTCCTGATGACACTGACAGTATTGATTGCTGAACATGAGCCAACTCGAGGGCACGCTGCTGGACTCTTCAACCGAGACAGCTTACTGTAAAAGATTAAAATATGGCTGTGAGGCTCTTGAAATTTGGAAAATTCAAAGCAGAATCTCTACGTTTTGAAGTAGGGAAGAGGGCTAAGAAAAAGTGTCACTTGTCAAGCTCAGCTGCTCCTGCTGAGCAGACAAAGCCTTCGTCTGGCAGATCCACATCGGGAAACATCAGTCTTAGATTGGGCATCGGTCCACCTTTTGCCCAGCACCCAAACTTAAAAAAGGCTTTTTTTCTGAGAAAGAATCCGCACACAGGCATAAGCTCTCACAACAGATAATGCAGTGTTGCGAGTCTTAGAAGAATGTACAGTCTTTTATTTCTGTTTTACCATGCCACTCTGATTTTGGACAGAGGGATGTTATGTCAGGTATAGTTATTATTCACAAACAATTTAATAATTTAAAAATGGTAGCATAAACGCTACAGTAACTTTTTTCTTTGTTGTCTCATTTTACCATTTTTGTTTGAAGTTTGAAAACTTTGCTTGATTAAATAATTTCTTTTAATGGATCCTGATTTTCTCAGGTTTTATGAGAAGTGTCAAATTCTGTGACATAAACTGCAATGTCTTTGCTTGTAATTTGTTTTGCATTTGAATACAGGTATTACTACAGAGACATTTTTAGGGAATAATTTCATAATTCTCTGTGAAAACAAATAGGTAAACTGTTAACTGTGCTTCACCAGTGACATTTAATAAAAGCCTGCAGTTTTATTTTCCTGACTGCAGCAAGCATATGGAAGTGCTATGTTTTCTGTTCTCCATATCAATGTAGGTTGACAGGATGTGGAAAGTAAAACCGGTACCATCTCTCACACATCCTTGGTATAGAACATGGTTCACAAACACGAGAAGAGGAATAATTAATCCTAAAGTGAACATGAAGTGAAGCTTAAAGGTCAGCTGAGCTGATAGGCATGTTTTGCAGCATAACAATTTCTGAAATTGTATTGAACTTCTTCAGGTTGCACACTGCTGGAAATGCCAAGCATCTGCTTGCTGTTGAGCTTCAGCTTTAGTTTTTGAAGTTACACAGATTAAGATCAGTCATGCATGGAAAGGAACAGTAAAGTATAATTTTGTGGGGGAAAACAAGCAGAATTTTTAAGTTCTCACTGTTGTAGAGGACTTAATCTTTTATGCCGCTGCTAATAGTAAATTAAGTCTTTAAATGTCAGACCATTGTTCTGCATCATTCTCAGATCAGAAGAAAGGAAAACCTCTTGCTACTTGTAGTCTGGTGTTCACCCACTAGGAAGCAAGTCAACAAGCACAGTTTTCCTTGTTGCTGATCTGGAAAAGAAGGAAAGCAATGCTCTTGCAAGCCTCGTTCCTCAGGGATGAATGCTGCATTCCAACTTGGTTTCAGAGACTCCATAGTTTCCTCAAAACAAGTATCCAAACCTGGTTTGACCACAAAATTTAAAACACTAGCACTGGGGTAGTAGTTTGTCCAAGTTAGAAATTAGGTACATTAACTAGACTAAACAGAAATGCTTGAAAATCTGAAAATAAACAGTCATATTGCTTTCACTGATGTCAGTATAGTGCATTATGTCAACAATAAATTCCCTAGTGAAAAAAAATAGGGAATAATTAGCATTCTTATAATCTTTAAATTATTAATGCCTCAAAATTATGAGATGTGAAACTAAACGGAAGGAAACATTAATTTTAAATGTCCTCCGTACCTAATAGTAGATTAAAGTCATTTTTTCCTGATGTGAGATACTATTCTCTAAACAGCAGAACCTCATGAGGAAGTATGACAGTTTTGGCAGAATATGTTTTACAAATAGAGGTAGTAATTTTGTTTAAAATACACAGCATTCTAGTCTTATTATCAAATAAAAATATGTGAAATTTTAATTTCAAAATTGTAACTTTGTTTATACAGTTGATTTCTTATTAAATAAGTAAAACCAGCCCAGGATTTGAGTAGTTTGATTTTATCACAATAGAATGCCATTTATTTAGAATACTTTTTTAGTTGTTGAAAACAAATATGTATTTAGAGATTATGTAGGTCTTTTTAGTTTTACCTTGGACAAGACCTATTTTGATACATCAGAATTACACCACTGAAGTCCCAAATTTCAACAAGTTCAAATACCATCCTACACAGTGCCAAGGCTGAAGCCACAGATTTCATACTTGAACCACCTAATGAATTCACATTCAGTCTTCAGTAACCCCATCATTACGAACACTCCTTATGTTAAGCAAAAAAATAAAACATTAAGAAGCTTAGTTCATCCTTTTAGTTTGATTCACGTAATTTTTAACGTGAATTGTTAAGCATTCATCTTTTACTCACTCTTTGGGGCAGCTGCTGTTCTTTTAGTGAGACAGAGAGCTTATTTGGGGATTTCTGTAGCCTAATGCAGTTCAAATAAAAATTCAGTACAATAATCATGTAATTTAATTTTATTCATCAAGTCAATGAGTTAGTGTTCTCATAAGCCTAATCAGTTCACCCTTCCTTCCTGCAATCAGGTCTATCAGTGTGGTCTTCCTCCCACCACAGAGAACTTTATCCTAATTAATCAGGCCACTTCAGCTTTTCCTCACTCCATTTATACCTTCTGCCAAACGCCGCCTACGCTGCGTCGTGAGATTTATTGCCAGAAATAGATGCACTATTTTAGCTCATTACGGTTGAACTTGAACCTGTTTTCACGTTAATGCATTTACTTAAGCACGGGGCCATGGTGATTCAGCTTCCTTAATGTTGTAGGTTGGTTAAGGTTTGTGGGTGCAATGTGTGTATTTTGGGAACGCTCACTGCGTTTGCGTACTAGGGGTTAAGCAGGACTCATCTCTCCTCCGCAGGTGACAACACTTCTAAGCATGACCTTCTCATTCATTATATTCTCCTTTACCAAAGCTTCCGTTACAGCAACAGTTACGAGTCACATTTCTGTGTCTGCCATTTGTCAGTGGGATGATTTCAGTTTTCAGCAGACAACATTCTTGTGAGTTACAACCGCACTGGTCACCCCACTACCCAATAGTTTTATTAGAAGTCATATTCATCCTACTGACTTCTGTACGAGTGTGAAATGACGTCACATGTATCATCATACAGCATCACAGACAACAGAAATGCAAATAATCTGAGGAACAACCTGTAACTGCAACTAAACCCCTGTATCTGTCTGAGAATTACGATGTTGCCCTCAATATCTCCCAAAAGCGTAGGTGGACTTTCTGAAGTTACAATCAACAGAGCCACCTAGCTCTGTTACTACAATAGCTATGGATATTATTCAACTGCAGTCAAAAAATGTAAGATATAATGTCAAAAAGTCATTAACTGAATTCCGTAAAACCTTATTGCATTTGGCTTCATCCTTCCAGGGAGCAGCAAATATCACGTTAATACACACACAATGACAAGGAGTAAAAGTGAGGTAATTCCAGATAACGTACTCTCTGAGAAGGATAAATTTTTTAAGGAGTGAAGAATGCTTTGGGAAGTACAAACATTAAACAGATGATAAACTGTAAATTAGTAAAATCATTGCTCTGCTTTCACAGAACTAATTGATATTAACATTGTAGCACTGTGACTCCTCTGACCATATGTAGAGGGGTTTTTTTTGTTTGTTTGTTTTACTTTATTGTTTTTTAGTGTAGAAATGGGCTTTAAAAAAACTGTTCAGGGTCTACATACCATGTAATCTGATTTGTACCTGTTGACTCTCTTTCCTGGGGGCATCACAATTGCTCCCTGGGACATAAAAATATACATGCATTCATGACATAGTTGTGATGTGGATGTCCCTGCATGTACTAGGCAAGCATGGTGCTTAAGGTATCAACAAGCATATGATGGAAACTGGCTGTGTAGCTGTGAACCTGATCTCGAGACAGGAAGGGTATGCAGTGTGAGACCTTCACATTCTTCAGTGAGCGGTCACGCACCTCATCTTGGCAGAAAATTGGATGTCATTGACCTAGACTTCTCATATCTGTATGTAGACCAATAATCAAACAAGTGTTCGTCACTTAGCTATAGGTGGGTAAAGTAGGGTGCTTGTTCTGGGGATCTCTCTCCATCAAAACTAAAATGCATATCTTCCCATAAAACACTGAGTTTCCCAAGTTTATTGCATCAGGGGAGTGACAGCCCCGGTTTTACTCAGACTTACAAAGGCGTTATGAGAGAGCACTCATGTCACCAGTCCCAGTCTGGTGTCTCATTCTAGGTGAACTAAACTCATAGTAACTTTTTTTTTTTTTTCTAAAAACAAAGAAGCTATTGAGAAGTTTATTTAGAGAAATCCCTGGAGAAGAGAGCTTAAAGGGTAAGCACCTTTCTAACAGAAACTGCCGATTGAACCTAGCTCAGCGTTGTAGTGCTCAAATTTATTTCACCAAAATGACACCAAGTGCTACGCTGGTGAAAAGTGATGCAGCAAGCCTCTTTTGTCATATTCCATAGCTAAATATAAGATATTGACATGCACATTTAATACAAGAATACTGAGAAAATCAATATTTCCATAATGAATTTGATGCCTCTTTGTTTGAAGAAACTTGTCCAGAGGTATTCTGAGAAGTAATAATTTAGAACTATAATGAAATTGACAGATTAGCAATTTATTTGATTTTCTATTACTGAAATGGTCAAATGAGCAAATTACAAGTAAACATTTGTTTTGAATTTAAGTATTGTCAGTGCAAATACTGTAAGGAACAACCTCTGTATTTGTTCTAAATCCAGGCTCTTACTAACAGCCCTCAACTCACTGCATCCATTAACCGTGTATCAGACTTGTATTGGCTTGAATGTCCCTTGTAGATTTTTAACTCATTGATTTTCCCAAGCCTTGACATTTCCTGCTGTAAAATACAGATAAGACATAACCAATGACTGTTTAGTGCAAAACCAAAAAAAAAAACCCCTTCAAATATCTGGTGAAATTGGAATAGTTCCACTGCTTTCCAGTGAGACACATTGTACAGGGACACTACATTACATCCAAACTAACCCTATTTTTTTTACTTTAAGGTTTGAAAGTGGCCACAGGATGAGCAACTTGTGTCCTAGATCTGTCATATTAAATCTTTCATAGCTAGATTCACTTTTTCCTAGAGCCTTTTTCTAGAGCCTACTTTTTATTATATATAATTGTTTATCCATTTGCAGAGATTCATGCTCTGTCCTAAGTGATTCCTGTATATTTGACTTTTGTGATTCACATTTATACCTAGCAAAACAACTCTTTCCAGAGGAAGAAGCACAGAGAAACATAAAAATTAGATAGCCCAAAGCCTCCACAGATTTTGTATGTTTAATTTTTTCCAAGCTGCTTTTATAACTTATTGGGGGAAAAAAAAAGGGAAACATTCATGTTGTATAAGAAATCAAATAAGAAAAAATGATAGAAAACCAAATTAAATCCCATTCCAATAGAGGAGGTTGTAACATATTAAAACGAAATGGATAACACCATATTTCAGAACATTATGTAAAAGAATATTTAAAAATCTACAGATGGCAATAAATTTTTAATCTGTAGCAATACAAGCAAAGAGCGTAACTCAATTTAAAATTTTCATTGTCTCAAGGGATCAGTTTGTGACGTTTAGCTTCAACTTCTTCATATGAATTTATGGAGCTATACAGAATTTAGGCTATGAAAGTGTAAAAGGATTTAAAAAACCACCACAACCACTCCAACTCACCCCCAAAGTGGGCAGAAAAGCTCTAAGTGAAGGAGACCTCCCAAAATTCATGCTGCTCCAGACAGATGTGTGATAATTTCATTGTAAACAAGTGTGCCATTTTAATAATCTCTACTAGATTATCTATGTCCTTAAAATTAATATGTTCACAGTACTTGGAAGACTGGTGCTAATCACATTAAAGCAGAGAAATTAGCATCTCTTTACTAATACAAAAATATGAAAATGCGGTTTGCACTTCCACCTTCCTGGAAATTGATGTAATGTAATCCCTTGCAATAAATGATATGCAAAAAATATCCTACTTCTCTGAATACAAAGTTCAGCTGACTTAGTAAAAATCCACAATCTGCAAAGAAAAAGCATATCAAATATTCTTTGCATCCATTAATATCTGATTAACAGTGGCACTGAAATACTGGATCAAATTATTTCCCCTTTAAGAACTTTGAAGAGGCTCTGTGAGGAATGCATTCCTATATGGAAATCTGTGTGGAACATTCTTAAACAGAAAATGAAGGATAAATGAAGGCTCAGAGATGCCTTGTAGATGAGCCTTTCGTGGCTCAACTGTTACCAAGTTTCTCAGCCAGGACTCATCAGGATGTGTGTAAATATATAGATGTATGTTATAAACCGTTTCAGCCTCTCTGTGTAATAAAATAGTAAAAACTATTGTTCGCTTTCATGGTCTCAATCATGTATAAGGTGCACTGATTCAGTAGGGCTAGTCCTCAAAAGGTGAAAGAAGTATCTTGTTTTGGTGCAATGAGGAAAAAAAGACAAATATTTTGAAAGAAGTAAGGAAGATGCGATGATATGTTTTTTGACTGTGAGGAAATGATCCTATGGTATTTAAGAGGAAAGCTGAAGCAAGAGTAGACATTTCCTGAGCAGAAAATTTAACTTGTAGATGAGGGAGAGTTGCACATTAAACTCACTAATCAGAGAACAGTCAGTAGGAATTAGCATGATATAGAAAATCAGATTTTAACATTAAATGAATGTTGATTAAATAGTAAGAAACTGATTGCAATGGAAATAGAAGTCCCTTCTTCATCCATGGAGCACGAGCACCACAAAAACTAATCATTAAAAAAATTTCAACTACTGAACTATTCAGTATGATGTAAATGGTATGATGAGCTTCTCGCTCAGAGCAAAAGAGTGCTTGGCTTGCTTTATCCGTTCAGTATTTATTTTTCTTGTGTAATTGCTAAGAAAATTTTGATGGCACTGAGGAATTTGTATAATAGGACTTTTTTCAGGATGTTAAGACCACTTATAGTATATTGGCTCACAAAGCTGTAGGATAATTGCAAACTATCAAACACTAGCTCTTTGCTCCCAATAGGGAAAATGTGGACAGTCTAAATAGTACAGCTGCTAGACTACATCTAATTTATTAATCATAATTGAGGTGCAATATGCTTCATTATTTAAGGCTTTTTTTACATTTCTACTTCCACAGTTATTTAAGTCAGATTCATAACTGTTGGCATGTGGGGCAGTCATTATTCTAATTAGGAAGGAAAGTACCGATGGCTTAGTTCATCCTCGGACAAAACAGTATTTAATTAACAATAAGTCAAAACTCCAATGTCTGTAATTAAATTTTGTGTGGGTAAGATGACAATACCATTCTTTACTGATATTGCTGTATATACTAAAATATTAGGACATGTAACTGGAAATGTGCAAAAAAAGCTGCCACAATGCATTCAGATAGCCAGTTACCCTTCTAATATATCTCAATTTCAAACCAGTCTAATATAATGATTTTTTTAAAGGCTCTAGATTTCTCCCTTAACCCACTTTCTTACTAGTCGTGTTAAAAAGAAAACTTTTCCCAACATATTGATGTGTAAAGATCTTGCACTATGAGATGTCAAGCACATTCAGTTCCTTCAGTGCCTGTGCTGTGTGAAATTTGAGTTCATCTTCATTTCTATGGCTGTTGCCCTATTGGGGAGTTCGTAATAGCTAGTACATAAATGTAATTTGTAATATTTAGTATAGGAGGACAGCAAAGTTCCTGAAGGTGCTTTGGAAAATCTTCTGCAAATGTCACATCTCTGTTGAAAATGTTTTTCAGAATTTCCACTGGAAATCAGAGTGAAAAATGAAAGTGGGGCAATCTTTGACTCCCAAATGTGTCTGAGATACTAAGCAATTCTAGCAATATTCCTCAAAAGTCCTCAATTTTTTTTCAACCTACTGTCTCTGGTAACCAAGTGGAATGTTTAGGAACATTTATTTATTAGGAATGTGATTCTACAACAGTTTATGTGACATCATGGAAGATGAGAGAGAAGACAGGATTGAGAATGGCACAGAACTGCAGTTAAAACACTCCTCTTAACATAGAAAATACGTTAACATTATGTTAAGACTGTCTAGTACATTAGCAAATATTAATTTTCCAGAAAATCACTTTCTTTGGGAGAAAATACAATCGATACTTTTTTGAGCATAGTTGAAGGGTAATGAATTTGGTAATTAAAGGTAAATTATGATTTCTTTAAAGCTAATAACTGCCCTTATATTCACTAAGAGCTTGTGGATTTGTTGTTAATTTGTGGTTTCTTATGTTTTTCTTACTCTTATAGTATGTTCACAGTCTTTCCTAGTCTTGATTGAATTATCCCAGCTTGATTTTAACCCTTTTGAAATATTAGTTTAAAGTTGTTAGCCCTGAAGGCTTTTAACTTTATGGGTGGTAGCAGTTTAAGCCTCCTCTCAGTCCTCTGCATTTTACTGGTGTGTTACCACCAGGCAGGATATAATCACTGTAATTCCTTCAAAGGAGACCAAACATTGTTTTTCCCTGCAATAACTCAGCAGATCCTACGTGTGAATTTTGAAGCTTACTCAAGCCACAATTGCACGTCGACCAGGGTCAATATCAATGCCATATTAGAGCTCAAGATCAAGGATTGCCCTTGTCAAAAACAATGATTGGGCCACTTTATTGCAAAGGAGCTTTTCCTTTCTTACTGAAAAGGAAATTAGATTTACTGTTTAGAAGTGTATTAATATCTGTAGCACAGTATTAAGACCAGTTGTTGTCTATAGAAATAAAACTGTTTAGGGCTTAGTACTGTATAAAAGTGCTTTATTGAGAGTGGGGCCAATTCTACAGTTCAAATAAGTTCTTCAGGAGAGCTCGGAAATCATGTTATAATTATGTGTAGGGTGGGCTTATAGAAGCATAGTCCCTAGATGGATTTGAGACACAGGTCTACTAGATTTTTTTTACCCAGCTTTGCAAATCACTTTCTTGGAAATGCATTTAAATTAGTCAACATGAATTTCTCATCTATCTCCATTAATAACTCCATAAGCAATGCTTAAGGTTGCAGTTTGACGTGCAAATGCTCAGAGTCCATCATGCATCTTTCTGAGTGTTTTCAGAGCATCTCCACATTTCAATGCATTTCAAACTCTTCTTTTGACCCTAAAATATGGAAACTGGAAAAAAAAAATATTTGCTTTGATACCTTTAGCTTGGCTGTCTCGGAACCTGGTCTCTTGCAATGAGTTACTTGTTCTGCCCTGCCATGCTTAGGTGAAGCAAAGCAGATTGCATGAGTGCTTCTGCTTCTGGCTCTTTTCCCTTTAGGTTTTAGCATGGTACCCAGACTCGTAGCCAGAGACTGGAAAGACACAGGAGTCTGAGAAGCAGGACCACATTTCAATCCATCATTGTAAGTTTGAGAGAGATATCCGGTAAGAGAGTATTTTATCCTTTTGTTGACATCACACTACTTGTAAAACAGAGAAGATACCTTGAATTTTGTTTGAGACACAAACAGTCATCAGAGTGGAGTTGCAAACATGTAAACTATTATCCCAAAGTCTATCTGGTGATTCTATCTGATGATGATCTATTTTACTGTAGTAATTAATATACATATAAGGTACATTTATCGTTTTGCCTTGGAAATATAAGAATGAAACAACAAAATCAGATGTTTCATCATGTGGAAAAGAACCAGAAACAGAAAAATGGGCTTCTGAACCTGATCATCTTGTCTTTCAAGAGAAAAAAAAAAGGTAATCACAGTAAAAAATTGCTCTCTATATTCCTGATCTGAAAAACCAACTGCATGTGACTTTTTTCACCTCTGTTGCCAAGATGAAAGTTGTTATCACACCTCACTGGATGAAATCCAAACAATAGAGAAATGTCTGACAGGCCCTTGATAGCTATGTATGGGTAGGAGTAAAAATTGACTTTAAAAAAAATTCCCCCCAAGTATCGGTTTTTCTGAGGTAAGTATTGCGTAATGAGGGTGCATATGAAGATGTAAAGAGGGACAGTGCCTCTGACTCTGGATGGGTACAAATGCAGAAATGCTGATCTGGAAAGGGAGATTTCCATGTGCAGGAAGGATTTATGATTAATTCAGTTGCAGTTGTGTTAAGCCAGTGATGAAAATCTAACCTGCTGCAGTTATATACTAGGGACAGCTGAATAAAAGCAATACCATTTTCAGTTCCCTGTCTATTTATGCATATGCAATGCGTGTTGGTGTTGTACCTGCATGACTGCACATGAATTTGTTACAGACTCCTTCCCAAGGAGTGGATCTGAACTCCCGTGAAATTCTGGTGCCTGAGGCTGGAGACTGTCTTTTTACCAGTGAACCTGTATATTTACTGTCTGGCTTTTAGAAAAAAAAATGAGAGAACTGTACTATTACCACCTAGAGGAATTTTATTGTAAGGCAAACAACTAAAACCTGTGCTTTTGGGAGTGTGAGTCAGGCCTTTATTCTTCCTACACCAATTATTGTGAGATTTGTCTAACTATTGTTCCAGTTGTCTGTAGAATAGAACTCAGCTTTTTACATGCTGGATTACAGGGAATGATCATCTTTTGTGAGCTCTTAATTAAAAAGCCAGCTAGGTCTACTTTGCAGACAAGTCTAAGCTATAAAACTCAGCTCCAGGTTTCAACTCTTGCCTTCCTTTTCCTGTCTCTCAAAACAGAAACTAAGATATTTAGTAGGATTCAGACTTGGGATTGGACAATTATATAGGGAAGGGCCATCTGTGAAATCTAAGTCTGATTTTATACCACGAAAACCGTAGGTTGGCAGACTTAAGGTTGTTTTGGGTATAGCACTCCAGATTTTGTTCTTGTCTGAAAAAAACTGCACGCCCAAGCCTCCTAAACTACAAAAAAAAAAAAAAAAAAAAAAAAAAAAATCTTAATTTTTTTTTTCACTATATAACTTAAAATTTTAAATCAAAATTCTGTCTATTGATATTTAAGAAGTTTATTTAATTTATTTATTTTTAGATGTTTATGCCATCTTATTTAAGATGAAAATAACTCATTCTAAAAGATAGTAGTAGAAAAAAATTTTGGGGACAGAAAATAAACATAAATAGGTGGAATGCTTTTGAGGTAATGCAAAAAGAGGTAATGCAAAAAAAAAAAAATTAATAGATCATGTGCTCAAAATTTAATTTGCTTACATATTCATTTAGCAATCAGAGTCTCATTAAATAATTTCATATATTTATTACATAAGAGTGTATTTATTATTGGAAAATCTTAGTGAGAAGGAAAATAAAAAGCAGAAATAAGACCAGACCTCAACTGCTCAGCTTTTCTTATCTTTTCCCTGACAGTGCTGATGAGGACTCTGCTGGATGGATATCTTCAAGATCCATCAAGCTCCAGACATGTGTTTTTCCCCAGTTGTATGCGTAGATCTGATATGCAGAGAACATGTAAGAGAACTGGTGGTTTTTTTTGGTCAGAGCTAACAGCATCACCTGATATACCTGAAATGTTCCTTCAGATTTTTTTTTTCACCAACAAGATTCAATGATTGTACTGTTTTAGGAAAAAAAAAGAAGCCTGGCCTTAGCATGCTTGTATGTGAGTTCATGGGAAGCTAATATTAATTCTGTCCACTAATATTAATGCACTTAAAACTAGGCTAAAAAGCCTTATAAGGCTACTATGGTCAAAGAAACTCAAAGTGACTTCATCTGTTTTCGGTTAAACCTGAAATTGCCAATTCTGACATAAAATATACTGAAAGTATGAATTAATGGACATTGAATCTGTACTTGAGGAAGAGATTGAGAATAAAAAAAAAAAGTCATCTGATGATGGATCTATGCATGAACATCTGGTGTTTTCATGAGTAAATTTTTTATTTTACTAATTCTGTGTTTAAAATTGAATGGCTGAGACTTTTCAAAGTATGCTACTGAAGTACCATATCCAGCATTTAGTGAAATCAGTAGTTGTTGAACTGTTAAATTCCTACCTAACAAATAGTAAAGCTAGTAAATAATATGTGACTTCCAAGCTGGCCCTGCAGATATTTGGAAAAAAAAAAAAAAAAAGAACAAAAACCAAAGAA
>WHYT01017363.1:206199-225111 GCA_009806455.1 Tetrax tetrax
TTAAAATTTTAAATCAAAATTCTGTCTATTGATATTTAAGAAGTTTATTTAATTTATTTATTTTTAGATGTTTATGCCATCTTATTTAAGATGAAAATAACTCATTCTAAAAGATAATACTAGAAAAAAATTTTGGGGACAGAAAATAAACATAAATAGGTGGAATGCTCTTGAGGTAATGCAAAAAAAAATATTTTTAATAGATCATGTGCTCAAAATTTAATTTGCTTACATATTCATTTAGCAATCAGAGTCTCATTAAATACTTTCATATATTTATTACATAAGAGTGTATTTATTATTGGAAAATCTTAATGAGAAGGAAAATAAAAAGCAGAAATAAGACCAGACCTCAACTGCTCAGCTTTTCTTATCTTTTCCCTGACAGTTCTGATGAGGACTATGCTGGATGGATATCTTCAAGATCCATCAAGCTCCAGACATGTGTTTTTCCCCAGTTGTATGCGTAGATCTGATATGCAGAGAACATGTAAGAGAACTGGTGGTTTTTTTGGTCGAAGCTAACAGCATCACCTGATATACCTGAAATGTTCCTTCAGATTTTTTTTTTCACGAACAAGATGCAATGATTGTACTGTTTTAGGAAAAAAGGAAGAAGCCTGGCCTTAGCATGCTTATATGTGAGTTAATGGAAAGCTAATATTAATTCTGTCCACTAATATTAATGCACTTATTAACCATGGGTGTCACAAGCACCTGCATTGGCTACAGTAGAGTTCAAAGGCTTCTGGTAAATCACCATCAATTTGGGGTTTTTTAGACTTTTTTCTCTGAAATATTCTTATGGTCAGTCTATATTTACCCATTCCTCCCAGTCTGCAGCCCCTGTGAGGGAGAGCTGAAGTTACAGTCATTCCCCTTCAGGGGTTCCTGCACTGTTTAGCAGATTCTGGATGGATTTCTTGCTCCCAGGGCACTGGGTTACAGTTCCTTTCTTAGGGAAGTGTGTCTCCAGCAGATAAGTCCAACTTTGTCATTTGTGTTTTCAAGTGGTCTGATCATACCTTCTGTATACTAGGACTTAAATTATACAGTTATGGTAAAAATATTCCGTGTGTGCAAGTAGATGATTGTCATAGATGACTCAGACTAGATCTTCATTATCAGACAAATTCATAAGAAGAACTAAGGTGAATAGTAAATATTAAATTTATGGAGAAAATAACTGTCCAAGAATGCTGAAGAGCTAGGAGCTAATGAACTGAATGCAAATGGAAAAAAAAAAAAAGTTAGGATTAGTTAAGATTTGCATGGAAAAACTTTTGGATATTTGGTTCTTCAACTGTAAAGTTTTTATAACTTTTTTTTTTTAATATAAAAGATACTTGTTATGTACCTATCCACATCAGCTTACCAGTATGCAAGTGAGATTTATTAGTGTTGCCTATTGTCAGTATCAGCTGAATGCACATAATTTCTGAAATATCTCTATAAATATCACTGTCAATTGTAAAAAAAGGTTTCTGTTTTAAATCAGACACCCTTTATTCCTATCTTGGTATTCCCTTTAGCTCCAAGGATATTTCTTGATTACTGTTAATCAATCCAGGTTTATTAGAGGGACTGTTCTGGACTATTTAATACACTGTATTGCACTGCTTTAGTATCTGTTATTGAAAAAGAGCTTTTAAAACTTTTTTTTTTTCTCATTATTTTGGTATTTGTAGAAACTTTGTAAAACAAATTTTAAGATCTATATGTCTGTTTGATGTCAGAAAAGAATTCCGGGCTGTTGCAGGCAGCCTTCCTTTTCTTGAGATAAAGCTACCTCTGCAAGCTTTACAGCTTGCAGAGGTATCCCAGTTTATCCAGTTGCGCGTAGCCATACGTCCATGTCCTTGATGTGCTAGATTAGCTTTTTTTTTTTTACAGATGCTGAAGCAAGCAATTACCAATCTCCTCTGCTCTTCCTACTTTAATTCAAGTATAGGGCTACATCCCTTATGACTAAAATCTCACGTGCACAGGGTGTGCATCATAGGATTAGGTGGAGTGAGATGACTCCTAATCCAGTCAGTTAAACTAGGCTAAAAAGCCTTATAAGGCTACTACAGTCAAAGAAACTCAAAGTGACTTCATCTGTTTTCGGTTAAACCTGAAATTGCCAATTCTGATATAAAATATACTGAAAGTATAAATTAATGGACATTGAATCTGTACTTGAGGAAGAGATTGAGAATAAAAAAAGAGTCATCTGATGATGGATCTATGCATGAACATCTGGTGTTTTCATGAGTAAATTTTTTATTTTACTAATTCTATGTTTAAAATTGAATGGCTGAGACTTTTCAAAGTATGCTACTGAACTACCATATCCAGCATTTAGTGAAATCAGTAGTTGTTGAACTGTTAAATTCCTACCTAACAAATAGTAAAGCTAGTAAATAATATCTGACTTCCAAGCTGGCCCTGCAGATACTTGGAAAAAAAAAAAAAAGAACAAAAACCAAAGAAACCAAACCTTTGTTCTGTGTAAAGAGCTAGAACAAAACAAAACACATAAGTCTAAATGTCCTTTACGATGCAAATATTTTCTTACAGCTGTGCTTTCCACCGTACACTCCTGTAGTGAGAGCCAAGAGGGACTGCCATTTGGGAGAGTTTCAGCAGTTTCCCAGGTTGAATTCACCCAGATAAGATGTTTCAGTGCTTGTGTTTTGTTTTTTTTAAAAAGATCCTTTTTGTACCCCAGTTATGACACACACCATCTGTTAAATAACAAAGTTGTCAGGCTCTGTGAAGAATCACTGTATCCAGTGACCCTCAAAATTTCTCATTTTTTACCTCCAGTGGGGTCATGTAGCTGCTGGATGCACAACAGGGCAATGGGTGCCATAGATATCAGCTCCAGCTTTAATGTCTGATTTCCACCTTGTTTGCAAAGCATCTTTTTATTTCTCTGCTATGAGAAACTTTTATCTTGAAAGTAAATTGAGCACATTTGACAGTAAGATTGTTCTAAAAGCATGCAAAATAACCTTATGGCTTGACATTTTTCAGTGTCTGCTTACCCCAAATATAGATTGTTTTGAACATATGTTTTCTGATTTTCATGGCTGATTATAATGGGATTAGTATGCATTATATTATACGTATATTTATTCTATATCATACTATCTGTATATGTGAAAATAATATGTAATATATGATTTTATAATATTATATGTTTAGTTAATATGCATGTGTGTGATATTATACTCTACAGAGTACTAGAAGGAGATTTTGAGAATGGGGTCCTGAGATTATTGATGATCTACATCATTGTTGCCCAGGCAGGCATGGAGCTGGATTCAGTGATCATCTGCTTCTGCCTCATCCTATGGTTCTAATTTAGGTTAAAAGAAAAAACAGAAGGCAGGGAAAGGAAGCCTTAAGTTCCATGTGTTTCACTCTTCAAAGCTGTCCGAGTCCGAGCTTTTTGCCAAATAAGCGAAGTTAGTGGCAAGATGTGAGATTTAAAAAAAAATATATTTTAATTGTTTGCAAATAGTAACATATTCTACTGCTAATGTTATTTTAACATTTCTTTGGACAGTAAAGTAAAAAAACTTCCTATTTTTCATGCTAGTTGTTATTTCTGATTCTATTGGTCTCACAGCCTCTCCCTCATCCGCTAAGCGGGTCGCCTTGTCATAGAAGGAGATCAGGTTATTCAAGCAGGACCTGCCTTTCATAAACCCATGCTGACTGTGCCTGATCATCTGGTTGTCCTGTACGTGCCACGTGATGGCATTCAGGATGATTTGCTCCGTAACCTTCCCCGGCACCGAGGTCAGGCTGTAGTTCTCCAGATCCTCCTTCCAGCCCCTCTTGCAGGGGACCTCCCTGGTTTGCCAGAACTGCTGAGAAATGATTGGAAGTGCCTTGGTGAGCACTTCCACCAGCGCCCTCAGTACCCTTGGGTGGATCCCATCTGGCCCCATAGACTTATGTATGTCTAAATGTTTTTAGGCTTTTAATTTCTTTTTAAGAAGTTCTGCAGCTAGCTTCAAATATGTTATTTTTCCTGAACAAACAGGTGGTATAAAAATGAGAAAAATTTCTTAGTAAAAGCTTTACTCATACTTCTAAAAAGTAGATATTTCCCCTGAGAATTGTTCAGAGTGGGAGATAAGAAGTATCTAGGCTCTTGAGAGCATCTTAAAAGGGACTGTACTCTGCAGCCGAACTTCTTTGCCATGTTTGAGGCTGTCATGCTGCTCTCCTCTGCAGTTAAGTCCTCTTATGTAAAATAAAGCTGGTTTTCTGCCACAAGTTTTTTTTTTTTTCCCTTCAGGTATGCAATCAGCAGCAATATTTCCATGCTATAGCTGCTTTTTTATTCCTACTTCTTTTGCCTTACACACAAGAGTCTCTGTATCATCTTGCAGTAGGAATTCACCTTGAAATCCTTTTTCAAAGTTTTTAAATGGAGTTCAGTAGTTTTCACATATGAAGGAGGACAAAATTTCTTCATTACATTAGCAAAACATTTTTTCTTGTCAAATGTTTTCCTTTTTTTTTGGTCTTTTTTTTTTCTTTTTGTTTTCCTGTAAACATATGAACAACAATCTGGATCTAGTTGGTGTGTTGATGTATTGCTGTATGGAGCAATAGGGGCTCCCTCTTTGCATGTTAGCTGTATGAATTCTAACAGCTATAAAACTTCACCTTGGAGGCTAACCGAGGCTTTACTAAACATAATTATGTCAAGAAGTATTTGTCCTTGTTCCAAATAAAATATTTTTGCTTGTTTGCTTGTTTTTGTTTTACTTGTCTAGGAAAGGTGTTTTTGAGCAAAAGAAGAGATTTTCCTGAGATTTCCTTTATTTCTACTGATTTTTGTCTAGCAAAATAATCACTAGGATTTTTTTTTTTTCTCCCCAGGGAGAGATTGTCCAGGGCTTTTCTACATTTATATTAGAGAAACTTCTTGATAATGTAATATTTTTGTCTGTGTTGAGACACGTTTTACACACACACTCAATATTTCAGCACAGAAGTTGTAAATTCCAGAGTACATAATTTACCTCAAACCAAAGAGGCTGATAGCATTTTTATGGGTAATACATTGTGTGCGACATCTGCCAGGCTCCTTACTATCATGCTGCACTTCTCCACAACTGTTTATGAGAAGAAATAAAGAAATTTCAGGGGTGGAAAAGCTATCCAAAGTAGGAAAGTGTAATTATGTCACTGGGGACTTAGCTAGGGCAGCAGGCTAAAACACTCCTGTAAAGGTGTTGCATTAGCTTTAACAACTACATGTGGCCAGATTCGCAATACATTTTTTCTGAAAGCCTAGCAGTTTGTTAGAAAGACTGAACCAAGTGAACTGCCAAAACAACATTCAGGTGCTCTTTGTGATTTCTCAGCACACAACTCAATAAACACAACGCTAAGGTCTTGGATGTTGCCTGCTGGTTAGATACTTCTATAGCTACGGGATAAAAATACGGGGGAAGCAGATCGAGAGAAAGTCAGATGTGTACCTTTCTCCATAATCAGTCCTTTCTCCATAATCAGTCCTCACCACAAGATATCAGGGACAGATTTGACTTTGTAGGCTTGCACCCACTCAGTGCCCTCTGGTGTGTGCTAATTAAAACCAAATAAAGTAACGGAAGGACATACAAAATTGTTTCATGTGGATTACTGTCTTGCATTGGCACAGGTCCATAGGGCCTGTAATTATTCAACATTCATACAACAATTCCTGCGAAACGTTAACTGCTGAGGTTAAGAAAGCAGAAGCAGTATATCAAGGTTTGGTAGTCAAAGCCTGTCCTTCGTGTCCCAAATCAATATTTATGATCATCAATTAGATGTAATGTGATAACCAGGCATTTGAATGATCTCAAGTAATATTTTTTTCTCTGCATGATGCTGTGGGGTTTGTCAGTTATGACTCTGTAAGGGTCGAGGATCTTGGGAACCGCGACCATCTGGATACCTTTTGGCATCTCTTTTGTTTCATTTATTGGTTCATGCAGGTCTGCCCAAACAAACAAACAAACAAAACCCTTCTAGCAATATTTTGTCAACTTTATGGATGAAAATTTTAAGGTACTGATCTATAAAAATATGTTACATGGAAGCCATTAATTTTTTTGTGGATTTCATTGCACAGAGACTAGACAGAACAAAGTGGTAACTAAATGGATTCGTATATGGCATTTTTCACATACTTGTTCAAAGTTCAAAGTTAAGACAAAGTGGTAACTTTGAATTACTAATGGTTGGAATTTTTTGGTAAAAATGGAAGTATTTATTTTTAAAATGTCTAATAGTCACTCTTTTTTTATATATTTTATAAGTCTAGTGTATGGATGAAATAGTAGTTTAATCCAGATACAGCAATTCAGCTGCATTATGTTTGCTACATAATGACCTATTAATATCTATTATTTACAAATTACTTCATGTATTTTTTGCATCTGCAGTATTTTTTCTCATGTTATTTCCATTTATAACTTGGTATACCAACTGTCCTACATTCATCCTTTTTTCTTGATTTATAAATTTCTTTTGAATGTATCCCATACATTACTATTTCATACACAAGAGCCTAGTTTTAAAGAATGCATTAATATAAGACCAAAGTTTTACTAATAGTGATATAGAGCTTTTTGTAAAAAAAAAAATAAAAATGGTGGTATACCTTTCCTTCTCTCTTAAATAAACTGTGTTTATATAACCTACAAGTGACTCAAGGGTATATATGAAATATATAGTCCCTGGCTATTATAGAAATGATAGTAAGCTGACTGCATATTTTCCTGTGAATTTTAAAAAGGTTATTACATAAATTTTTCTAGCACCTATGCAACTCATCGATAAACAGTTTTAAAAATCTCATCTAAAATATCCTGAGGAGGACACTAAATGCTGGGGCACCACAAGAGACATCTTTGCTTTCACTATGAATAGTTGAGTTTTATGTGTACTCATAAGTCTAACTTTGAAATAGAAAACAAGTTTCAATCCCATAAAAATAAAGTCTTTTCTAAGAGAAGGGAAGTTGAGGAAAATGAATGAAGACGACTGCATCCATGTGCACTTTGTAAACTGCAGCATTTTCAGTATTTTTTTTTGTAAGTATTGTGGTGTTTTCTGTTGGGTTCACAGTCAGGGACAAAATATAAAGTGACTAATCCGTTTGTAGTCAGGTGTCCTGAGTTCATGGTAAGGGCTGTCACAGTAAGATCAGCAGATGCAGCACGAATTCTCTGCATGTTTCTGGTTTCTTGTGTATTTAGCTGAATTTAATCCAGAGCTTTGGTCTTACTACCAGGTTACCATGAAAAAAAAAAAGGAGTTTGTGGTTGTTACAACAAAAGCTTCATTTGGATATCAGTAGGGTGAAAATTCACCATCATGGATGAGGTTTTAGCAAGATTTTATTGCAGAATCACTACCCCAAGTGCCATTGACTCTCCCCTTCACGTTGTAGGAGAGTAGTATACCTTGCCCTTGATAACGTGTCACTTGGCTGATCTGAGTGTCCCACATAGAGTCACTCATAGAAAAAAGCCTCTGGTGTCTAAGGTACGGGCAAGGATGAATTATCCTTTCCATCCCTTCCTGTGAAAAATATCTCCTGCATTTAGAAGACTGAATCTAACCACTGATGAACAAAATTTCATCATAATAAGCTTACAATGATGGTTTGTGGAGTTCAGAGACAGGAGGACATTAAATTATTTATACAATGAGGTGATATTTCATATAACAAAGGCGATATTACTGTACAACAAAAAAGTCACATGTCCAAATTAATTTTATTCATTAACATAAATTTATATTAACTAATTTACATATGGTCCTTTCTCACTCTAGCTGTTTCCAGTCTTCAATTAGCTTAATTTAACCAGAAATCTCTAGATAGGTCACAGCGCTCAAGTTTAATAAAAAATGAGTGAAAAAGGCTTAATAGAAATTCATAAGTTACCGATGTTCTTTGGAGTAACACATACATTATTTAGTTCTGAGTGATGCTCTACACATTAACCATATTTAGGCAACTAGTTGTACCAGATATAATGTCCCTGTGTGAATATCTTTCAAGATATAAGACAGCTACGCACTTATTCACTGGATTGCTCACCAAAGCAAAAACCAGCTCCTGGATATTGATTACTTGTATTAACAGTTTTAATGACAGAAGAATACGGCATAGAATCAATTAGAAAATCCCTAATTACTTTTCATATTCCCTGAACTGCTCTAAGTGAAGGTAAAGAGATAAAGAGACAATTTCACTAAAGTATGTTTTAAAGTGTTTGGAAATAACCAATTTATTTTTCAGTCACTGAGAATATTCTGTCTTCAACACTTGCTGCCAGTAATTTCACTAGAAGTTAAAGGTGCTCCCATTCTGAAAATAAATTCCTTCCCCTTTTGTCTCTTTTATGCCTTGTTTTACACTAAGGTGGCAATAACAAACAGTGTGCAAAGTCACTAGTGAGGCATCATTAGAGGACTAAATTAAGCAAGGCAAGGAAATGTGAAATACTCCGGATTGTATGATCCAGATTAAAAGGAATTTAAAAGGAATGTTTTAAAGGAATTAAAGATTTAATTAAAATTTAATTAAATTACAATTTAATTAAAGAAATTAAAAGGAATGTTCTTTCTTTAGAATTTTGCTTTCTTTCTCCCCAGTATGTGATTGCATTTGGCTTTTTTCTCAGTTAATAAATCAAACTGAGATACTGAAAACCTAGAGAGGGGTAATGGTGGTATTTTAAGGAGAGAAAAGGTTAGAGACAAAACAAAACAAAACAAAAAAAAAAAAACAGAGGTGGTATCCTGGTTTTGGCTAAGATAGAGTTAATTTTCACCTGAGCTGGGTGGAGAACTATGGTGGCCCCTATGGCTGGAGCACCCAGCTGGGATAATTAACTAATTAGCTAACAGCTGTGGTTAATTTAACCAAATTAACCAAAGGACTATTCCATCCCATCTGACATCATGCTCAGTACATAAGTGAGGAGGGTGCTGAAGGGAGCCTCTTGCTACTTGGAAGAAACTGGGTGTGGAGATGTGTTGTAAGCCATTGTACTGTATTTGTATTCCATCAGTTTTGTTTTCTTCTGTTATTGCTGTTAAATTTACTTTTTGTTCAATCTCAACCTATGTGTTTTTGCTGGTTTTGGTTTGGTTTTTGTTTGTTTGTTTTGTTTTGTTTGCCAGTCCTCCCTTCTGTCCCACTGGAGGGTGGGGGGAGTGAGAGAGACTGTGTAGTTTGGTCCCGATCAGGGCTGAACTATGACAGGTGGCAAGAAAAATTTGAAAAGAAAATAAAGGTTGAATATTCCCTTGAGTCATTAAGTATGTTTAAAAATACTAAATCACAATATGTGGCTTAATTACAAATAAGAATTTTTTACAAAGAAAAAAATCCATTAAATATTTTGTTCTTTCTGCATAATACATATAGTAACAAACTTTAGTTCAGTAAAAATGATGGAACAGGTTTTCTGAAACCATTTTCAAAAGTCAAAAGTTTTCAACAACTTGAATATCTTTTATAAAATCTCAGTGAACTATCTATAAAAATAGACAGCAACATAGAGCCTTCTTTTAGCCCACAAACTCACTTTTTGAAACATAAGTGAAAATCATCAAAAGTATTGTACCAATGAAATTGTCAGTATTGTATCTCTGAACTGGTATGGGCTTCTAAGCTAATTGGCTAAAACATTTTGGGATACAAAATTTGCTTTTATTATATCTTAATCCTCTATTAAAGGAATTTACTTTCTACCTCAAAACTTATTCAGAATTCAAATGCTTTCTTTTGTTTTGTGAGAGGAGCTAAGAACTCAAGAAATTTGAAATTGGATATTTTGATTTGTCCTGCTAGCTGCCACACAATTCGGAGTTTAGGCCAAGAGAATACTATGAAAGAGTTCTCAAAAACCATAAGCTAAAATGGCTCTATTAATTTATTTCTCCTGTTATTAAAATATTGGAGGATAGAAACATCAAAAGAGAAGTGGATCCCTTAACATTTGTGGGTTTTTTCCAAGCATTTTCAAAAACTCCTGTAGCCACTATCTTTTACAGTTCAAACGGTTCAGTCAGAAAACACATGAAAAAAGATTTATCTCTTCAGTTGGGAAACTGAATTGGCTTATAAGACATCAGAGAAGGTCGTTACTTTAGGTCTAGTGACGGCTATCACTACTTCAGGTCTAATGACCCAGAGAAGGTCAGTAGTAGAAACAGAAAATCAGTTTGTATGATCGTATCCTAAATTTGATGTTGGAAATACAAATTGATTCATCTCCAGTTAGTATAGCTTCATTCTTTTTATTTTCACATGCTTTTTCTAATCCATCATAAACAGGAATTTTCTTCCTGCAAATGAGAATTACTCTGATTTCCTTTTTTAAAATACGTTGAAACTTTTAATTTCTTCCTTTAATAAGGAATTTGAGGTGGAATCAATGTTGCCTGTCTTCAGATGTCTACAGCATAGACCTTAACATCTGAACTAATTATTTAAGGCTGCATCTGCACTAACGCCTTCATTCAAAGCAGTAATGTTTTGTTTTGGTTTTTTTTTTTTCTGAGAAAGCCTAGTCAAACAGTAATTAACCCTAACCCTATGCTTACAAAGCATTGATTTGCTTTACAGAGCGCTTCTGCTGTGTGCAATCCTGAACTGGAGGGGGTTGACCCCAGGGTGTCCAAGTACTATCAGAGGCCCAACATCTCAGCCACGGACTGCTCCATTAGACAACTGGAACCGTACGTGTGGTGATGACACCATTTGATCTAAGGACTGAGCGTAACCTAGTCCAAAGGGGAATTATCTTGTGCTCAAGGAAGTGAGTCATCTCAGAGTAGTTGTTACTTCAGTCTTCTGAAATCTGTTGAGCGTACCAGGAGCTGCAGATGTTGAAAACCAAGTGAGAAGGTTCCCTCCACAGTGACATACAGGTTAGTGATATTGCCCTGATTGTTCTTTACTTTATCCATTTTTTTTTTCCCATTTCATTGCTTTATTCAAGTTTTTCATAAAGTTAGACTCCATAATAGGAATGTGCAATCATGGTAGCAAGATCTCTAAATAAAATTCCTATTTCCACATAAAAATAAACCTGAGTAAAATACTGAAATAAAACACTATGTATCTTTTGATTAGGCAAACAACTCGAGTTTGAAATACAGAAATTCAATGATGGTACCAGTGGGAAACTGGAATATGTTTTGAATCATGTGGTTGTATTCTGAGTATGTAAAACAGGTACCTAAAAATCTAGTAACAGATAAATATTCTTTCTGTTGCTTTATGGTCATACCAAAATGTTTTAGATTTTTTTTTTTCTATTGTAAGAGTAACACCCAAAAAGTAGTTTGATAAGATAATCTAGTTTTAGATGTCAAAGCTGAAAATGAAGCTATAACTAGCACCTTCACCTATGCAGATCTCTCTTCTTCATTTAGAAAAAGATATTTTATCCCCAAAATTAGGATATTTCTATTAATATTGAAGCTGACATAATGTATGCCAAAATCAATGGGATTCATAGGTCTGAATCTTTACGGAGCACAATAGCAACTGAAGAGGTTTGGCACATCTAATGAATCATTCAGTCAACACCAGAAAGGATTATACTTTTATTACAAACTTTTGACACATTTCTTTGTGAAATCATTATACTACACTGGATCATCCCTTGATATTTATATCATGACAGAGACTGGGGAAAAATGCTGTCTTGTTATGATAATGTCATTTTAGTCCTTGCAAAGAAGAAATCTAGATGGGATGTTCAAGTAATACTTGATTTCCCTTGTAGTTCTGAGTCTAATGCTTATTTATCTGTAAACCTTATGCCATAAATAAAGCTAATATTGCATGTGACAATATAGATCTGTGGTACTGAAATTTTTAAGGAGGGTGCCTGAATGGGTGTAATAATACTGCCAAATGAAATAGCAATGAAATAATATAATTTGTTCCCAAAATTACAATGGTTTCTTTAGTCAGAATGAGGCATGTCTCAGTTAGAGAATTTTCACAATGTGATATGAAGAATGTGTAGTACAAGAAAGCTGAATCAGAAGGAAACTGTTTTAAAATGAACTTATTTTCTTATATAAATGCTTCATTACTTTGTTAAATGTCTATAGAGTAATTCAATGTTTACAAAAAAGGATAGGCTAACCCTTTTGATCATGTGTCTACATTACACAGTAATCAAAAAATCAAAGCTTGTATTTGTAAACCAATATACAAAGAAAGGTGGCAAAGCTAGAAAGTGACTAGCTATTGATGCTCTCATTGCAAAAGGAAGTTCCATACATAAGCCCAAGTACCCTTATTAGGGAAAAAAAACCCCTCTGTGTCCTGTAAAGGCATCTGCAGGCAAAATAGCTTTCACATGAGGTGTCTATATATCAATATGTACTATATACTTCATATAGCACTGGAGATAGGTCATTTAATATCATCTATTAAATACAGTCTAGCCATATTACTCAGTGCCTTCATAGACTGGTTAAATTTGGAGTTGAAATATGCCTCTTTGTTCCCTCACTTTTGTTGAATTCTCACATATTTTTCTAACTACCCTTATCATTAGAAAATTTTCAGGGCTTAACACAAATTCATAAATATTCATGGTGAATTTAAACTTCTTGCCTTTGTGTTATCATTTCACAGGAGGTCGCTATTCTTCTCCAGAGACCATCTTCTAATTATTACATATATGGAAAGTAATTGCATCTTCTCTCAGGCTTTGGTTTGCTTGGATGAAAATGAAAAAAAACAAGCTGTGGTCCACATTTTACAAGGGAGACAGTCTATTTCCTAATAGTCATGTGACCTCTCCTCTGCATCCATTCTATCTGTAATTAATCCTTCCTAAAGGGTAGTACCACAAGTGTATGGAATGCTCTATACAAGGTCTAAACAGGGCCTGGCATAACATTAATAATTCCCATTAATTAATGAAAATGCTCTTTCCGATGCATCTTATAATTTACCTTTTCCATGACTTCATCAAAGTGGTAGATTGCCACATAATCATCAAAACAGGAGGAGGGGGGTTATTTTTAAATAAATAATACATTATTTATTAATTTCATGGCAAGAGTAGTATAAAGAATAATACTACTTTATGTTGTTCAGTACATGGCAAAGAGTTGAGAATGTCCAGAACCAGGACTGAGCAAATATTTTGAAACAGTTTTTTAAAGGTCACGAGCAAGATCAAAAATTCAGGGAAATACTGATGGAATCTGAACTGGAAGAATAATAGTCAATCAGAAATAAAGAATAAAATGTGCTTAAGGATAAAATAGGTTCCTTTTTTTTTTTTTTTTTTTTTTTTTTTTTGTGGCCAAATAAATTTCCATCCTACAGGTACTTTTTGTGACTTAAAAATTTAGTCATTCTCTTATGTACATTTGGCATTTTTTTCAGCTAAAGTGATGATGCCAGTTTTGTGAGTAAACAAACAAGCAAGCAAAAATAAAATAAAAACTTTAAGCAAGCAGACTTAACAGGGAAAATGTCTCCTGGACATCATTTACCACATCACAGGAAGCAGATAGAATTTCATGGGCTTGGTGAGGCTGTAAAGAGCATTCTTAAAATTCAGACTTTCAGAAAGCAAAACGCCTTCGCTTCATCCATAAGTGCCAAACAAACTATGGGCAGTCCTAATGGATTTGAATATAACATAACTCTGTCGGTTGGAGAGGATGTATTTTCACATTGTACTTTGTTGGGCTATGTGCAGAGACTTCAGCAACCTATAAAATATAATATGATACAGAAATAGTTCATAGATTCATTATAAATGGAAATTACTGATATATAATGGTATTGCAAGTGGTGGTGAAAGTAAACTTGAAAACATACAAAGTTACTCAGATATAAAATTACATGTTAGGAGCATAAACCGTGTTTAATACTTTACTTCTTGTGTTCAAAATTTGCCTATGCCACAAGCAATTTTTTTTTTTGGAGGTTATGTTAGATGACAAACCCAGGTTTATATTGATCTACACAAGCTATTTGTAATTTTTAGGTTTTCTGAAAAGGCAGGATGCTTTTTAGCAGATCACAGTACCAAGGAAAAATGCCAAATCGCTTGTATTTGTAACAATAAGAATGATCACTGAAGCAGTATCAAACACTTAACAATCCCCTTTTCTGTCTAGTGTTTTATCAAATGATTTAAAAATGACTCATGTAATTTAAATTCTCTATAAAAAGGAGACTTGTGTTCTTCTCTAAAGTTTCTAGCTGCAAGATATGATTGCAACATGATTTGTTACCTGGAGCAAAATAATTGATCAAACCTACAGAGTTCCACAGAGCTATCAGTCACACAAACACCTGAGCAGAGAAAAACCACAAACTCACAAGTTCTAAGTTATGCCTGCACCTTGGTGCGGGATGAACAAACTTCTGATAAAACCAATTGCAAACTGAACTATATATTAAAAATTTTTGAAAAGATAAATGAAAAAAACTTTTTTTTTCCTCCATAACAGATAGTATCTCAAGGATGTCTAGAATACAATTTGCAAAAAAGGATACAGTTTAAGTCAGGCGTATCTGTACAAATTTTGTAGAATATCACTTATCAGTTTACATTTAAATTAAAAAAAAAAAATCTGGCAATCAGCAGAAAACACACCACAGTAATTCAGAGTTCTAACAACATCTGCAGGTTTAAGTGGTTACTTGTACATATAGCTTCCTAAATTCTTGTTAAGTGCTGTAGTCACTCCATAATTTCCCAGAGATTTGGGAGACTTATTAGGAAATGTCTAGAGCACAGACTGGCTGAGGTTGGAAAGTCATGAGGTCTGGAGGTCATTTGGTTCCACCTCCTCCTACTGCTTAAGCAAGGCCACCTATAGCTGATTGCCCAAGACCATGTCTAGACAGCTATCGAATATCTCCAAGGATAGAGACTCCACAATCTCCATGGGCACCCTGTGCCAGTGCTTGGTCACCCTCCCAGTAAAAAAAAAAAGTATTTCCTGATGTTCAAACAGAGCCTCCTGTGCTTTAGTTTGTGCCCGTTGCCTCTCATCCTGTCACTGCATGCTCCTGAACATAGCCTGGCTCCGTCATCTTTGGAGCCTTCCTTCAGGTATTTCTATACATTGATAAGATCTTCCTGAGCCTTCTCTTCTACAAGCTGAACAGTCCCAGCTCTCTCAGCCTTCTCTTCTCAGTTCTTTAATCATCTCTGTGGCCCTTTGTTGAACTCTACAGTATGTCCATGTCTCTCTTGTACTGAGGAGCCCAGCACTGGATGCAGAACGCTAAGTATGACCTGACCGGTCCTGAGTAGAAGGGAAGGACCCACTCCCTTAATCTGCTAGCAACACTCCTGATGCAGCCCAGGATACCATTAGCCTTCTCTGCCAGAAAGACACACTGCTGGCTTATATTCCACCAGGAACCCCAAGTCATTTTCAGCCAAGCTCTTTCCAGCTGGGTGTCCCCAGCGTGTCCCGGTGCCTGGTGGTGTTCTTCCCCAAGTGCAGGATTTTACATTTCCCCTTGTTGAACTGCATGAGGTTCAGAGCAGCAGAAAGGGCATTACAACCAGTGCCAGTAGTTGGCATTCCTCAAAGGAAAGACATATGCCTTCAGAAGTGCTCACCATTAACTGATTCTACCAACAGAAGTACCTGATCTGCAAAGTACACTTTGCATTAAATGGAGCATGAACTCTTTTATCTTTATTAGTGAATTAGTAGTCAGTCATCAATATTGCTATCGGGGCAACATGTCAGATATCCCTGGAAAAAAACTTTAGACATTATTACCGGTGTTGGCAGAATAATACACATGTATCGATAGAGATGTTGTAGCGAAGAACACCAACGTACACATAAGATGGATTTGTACTTTCCAATTTCCTGGCAAAGGTGCTCTGTCCTGCCTGCTGATGTCACCAAGAGGTAGAATATTGCAAGGTTAAGGCCTAAATTTATATCTATTTAAAACTGGTTTTGTATAGCTCCAGAATTCATTCTGGCCTTGACTCTGTGTGTACAAGTGCCGTCAAGTACTGGCAACTGGCGAGGTCTCCTTAATTTAGCAACCTTGTCAAAGTCCTCTTTCAGTTTCCAAGTGCCCTATCTTTCATTTTCATAATTGGTAGTGCAGAGAGGACTAAATGCAAAGTCAGGAAATTAATTTAGATATGATGCCTTGATCTGCATTTATTTAATTCAAGCTGATGTACTCAATTATGGGTCACTTACAGTGGTATTGGACCAGAAGCATGTAACTAAGGAGGCCAAAAGTTACATCTCAGGAAGAAATAGTTTGACCTTCCAAAACAACAGAATCTATTCTGAATGGTTTATATTCAGCAATAATGTTCAGTCACAATAAGAAGAGAAATATAAAAATACCAATTTACAGCCAGAAAGTGAAGTAGGTAACAAATCTTAAACATGTAATTCTAAGCCTGTATAACAAGTGCTTAATGTTAAGTGGAAGATAAAGGGCTCTCCTGAATTAGAGCCCTAATTGGGATGAAAAAAATTGCTTTTTCCTTTTACCTTTAATAACTTATGGTCTGGGAAAATAAAAAGTCTATATCCTGTCCTGAAGGATGCTCAGCCACAAGGGCATTTCAGAATATGAAGTCTCTTCCAGGAGAGATACCTCGATAGTTCCTCCTCTTCTTGAACGAGGATGTTGTGAGCCTCGTGCTTCACCTCATCCCCAGAGGAAAGGGGGTGAGCTCAACTGTCTCAACGTAGTTCACCTAACTGGACACATTTGAGGACTTCCTCTGGCTTTGTCAGGGTTTACCTCCTTTTTCCTTGTTCTGGGGGATTATCCTGGTTCCGCCAGATGTTGTACCTGCCAGCTCCATTCATTGTTCTGATCTTACAGTGGGCTTGTTCTCATTTTCCTGTATCTCTTTGTGCAACTATGACACAAATATTTGCTTTTTCCCTTTGTGGTTACATGTTAATTTACATAGAGGGAAAGAGATACACACAGGTAAACAGGATAGAGAATGCTTGCCACTAGTCATGCTATTTGTACTCTTCAAACATCACAAAATGCCTAGGAAAGTTGCTGGTTATACTACATTCATGCTTATGTCTGCATTCAAGGCAAGTTAATAATTAATTGTACCTTCGTTAACCTCCTTCTCCTTTATCGGTGCAATAAACCTCTGCTTTGACTACAAGATTTTACCATTAGATTCTTTTGATTTTTGCCTTGATGTTCTCTCTTTTCTCTTTTTTCCCTTTTATTTTGAAAATTCAGTTGAGATTTTTTTTTAAATAAAAAATATTTATTTTTAGAATTTTTAAAACAGCAAAGTACTCTAGAACACTATTTTAAATAATTATTTATGTGCATATTGGATGCACTCCAGCTTCCTTTCTTAAATATTTTTTTTTAAGTAACTATAAAATAGATCTGGTGGGCAACACATTTTTTTCATCAATGATTATGTAGATAATAGAGGGGAAAAAAGATGAACTTGTGAATAATTTATAAATTGGGTGGGAAAAAAGAAGATGGATCTTATAATTTCTTAAAAATTAATAATTCTAGCAGCTTGACATGATAACATCATTCAAGATAATTGTCAAGTTTCTTAACCAAGGAAAGAATAATCATGAATCACATTCTCATAATAAAGAAGCCAAATAAATAAAATAAGTGCCAAAGGTGACAAGAAACCAGATACCCAAAATTTTAACATTATAAATATAACTATATTCTTGCTAGACTTTAAGCACAGTGGATGAACATGAGATGTTTGCTGATAAGAGATTTTTTTTTAGGGCATCATTATTCTGGAATTCTCCCTTTATAAGACAAACATTTTAATGATTTGTCCTAGGTAAAATGTTGTCTAATTTTAAACAAAAACAAAACAAAACAAACAAAACAACAACAAAACAAATGCCAAACGAAAACCACCAAAAAAAAGAAAAATCATGGTAAAGAACGAAGTTTCTGAATCATATTTAGAATATGTAATTCATAATTTCTTTTAAGGAATATGCTTTCTAGACAATTTACCCGCATTGTTTATAGATATTCCTAGCTGCGTTTCTGTAGTTTCACTTTTATTTCCATTTTATTTCCGTTTCTGAAGATGAAACAAGACTTGTCCATCATTCTTGGCTCTTCTGCTAAATATAACATTTGCTGCTCCTGGATGTCCTGGGCGTTTATAGCAGAAGTGCTGAATGGAGACCACCATATCTCTCTACTTGATGGATTATGAAATGTACTTGGGCTGTATGCCCTTTTTGATATCTGTTTAAGCTAAGTGTTAAAGAAAATTAAATAAGTTAGCTGCTTAATATCCATCAGTTATTTTATTCTGAGGACCTTGCTGCGGCTTGTAAAGAGGCTCATTATTTGGTACCCGAGAGGCAGAAATATGTAGATTCATTAGAACCGAAAGGATTTGGGTGGGGGGGATTATCTTCCCAAATATCAAAAATCCCATACTGGTCAGCAAAATCTCAAAACTGAGACTGGAGTTTGCAGCTTAGCAAAATCTAAAGAGAGAGAGAAAAAAAAGCGCTGTGTTAGCTCTGAAGTTCATGCAAGCACATTAATAGGATGAAATTCAGTCCTTATCCTGTCCAACCCCTAGTGCTCATTTACAGTGCCTGAAATCTGTGACAGATAAGCACTAATTTCTGAGAAATACTCATATGGCAACTGTTAAAATGGCAGATCCCTTACTCTTGTGTTTATGCTAATAACATTTAGTGGGGTTAGCAATCACATTGATTTCCCATATGTAATAAGAAGAGCGTAATGCTATGTTCCTAGTTAAGTTTATTGAGCAGGCAGGATATTAGAAGTCAGAACTGATTAATTCACGGTATAAACAGTCACCTCTTTTTTTTTTTTTTTTTTCCCCACAC
>WHYT01017363.1:248773-259378 GCA_009806455.1 Tetrax tetrax
AAAAAAAAAAAAAAAAACCAAAGCAAAAAAAAACCCAGAAAAAAAAAAGATAAAATTAACAGAAAAATGTAGATATCTCATTCTATGTGTTATGAAGCTGCCCACAAAATAGCAAGGACAAGGGATCCTGAATTTTTTTCCTTTTCTGTAATCAGTGACCTGCATTCCTCACCTGCTGCCTAGGGACAAGAACAGAAATCTGGAGTCCTAAGTGCCATATTCAGCAAGGAGACCACACAGCGATGAGTAACAACTCAGGGAGTGTGTCTGCAGTGTACAGAGGCATGAGGAGCAAAGAAGCACTGAGAGCAATAAGAAGGCTTTGTTGCCTGTCACACGCTAGCCAGTGAAGGTGAAGTACTTTGAGAAAACTACCTAAATGCATTGGGGAATTTCAGAATGTAGATGAAAAGGTCTGATCCCATTTCTTCGTCCAGGCTGAGTTTGCTCAGCTGACTTTTCCTGAGGCATCTTTCTGATCAGCTTTGCATGGGGTCTTTGCTGAGATATTATTCAGCAATTTTTTTCATCACTAATGAGGATAGGGTTTGAACAGAGTATCTCCTGTAGCAATGTCAAGAGAATGACACGTCTAGCAAGGTGCAGACCAAATGCTGTGTGGACCTGGACCAGAAGCAGCTATGAGTTGACTTTTTCTGTTTTCAGCAGCCAGCATGACAAGGTGTGCATACACTTGAATAAAGAGGCCTTGCGCGAGTCATGCATGGGCACAAAGGGGCAAAATATTCATTTCTGAGAAACATAAGAAAGATGCCATTTGCCTGAGCTATTTTTACAGCCCTCAAATTCAGAAAGATTTTTCTCGGTGCTTTTTCCCTTCAAAGGCATTCAATCCAATCTCCCTGCCTCCCATTTTATAATTGACATGCCTCTTTTCAGGAAAGCGGGAGAGCATCATAAAATACTACTATTTTTATAGTTTCTATCCACTTCTCTTAAAATTAATCATTATGCTGTACCACATTTTCTATAGCTGCCAAACTGTAAACCTTTCAAAAAAGCCATGAAAACATTGGGATTGGCATATTGCTTGCCCCGTAACTCTGTCACTTGCAGATTAGCAGTTTGTCAAGCCACAGCATGAATAGGTAGATATCACAGTAAACACTGAGGTTTTCCAGCAATCATGTTTTTGAAAGCTGTATATGCAATGGGCTGGCTTCTGCGAGCACCTTAAACAAAATGCATGTTTTTCAGCTTGTTGACAGGGATGTATGAAGTTTTTTATTCCGTCTAGTATATTCATGGCTCCAGTTAACCCATTCTCACATATCCTGAATTGACAGATACCAGTCAGGAGTGGACAGATTGCAACTCTGCAGCTCCTGTCCGGGTCCTTGATGTTGCTGAGCTGCCATCCTCCACCAGCTCCATCAACATGGACAGCCCTGAGGACCTGAGCTGAGAGTCTAACAGCTTCTAGCCTCTGCTAATCTCCCTGTTTTTTCCCCACATTCATTTAATACCTTTTTATGTTGGGGATTTTTTTTTCTTGAATCCTTGAGCTACTGGCATTCACCATCTCAGCTGTCCGACCTCTCTCTGCAATTTCACCTCTCATCTTTCTACAGACTTTTCATAGCTCTCACTCACAGCTCAGCAATTTTCTCAGAGGCAAGGTTAATACTGTGCTGTACCAGAGCAGGGCTTTGTGTCCTTGGCTTTGCGTCCTTGGCTTTGCGTCTCTCCCGCAGGTAGGAAGGTTTTGGCAGAGGTTACCAAGTGAGAGAGTCACGGTTTCACTTCAGCAAGAGGTATAGTAAGAAACACCACAGGGAAGGGTGTACAGAAGCTGTGCTGTTGGAGAAGTCAAGAGTATAAATCAGATATAAATCAGATCTATTACACTGAAAGAGCTCAAGGAAATATATTTTAACTATAATGATAAATCACTGAGAAAGTCAAATTATACACTAAAAGCATGTAAATCTTTACTAGAACATTAACTAGAAATATTTTTCCTCAACTGATATTTTAAAAATGCAACTTAACCCTAAGATGTCATTACGCAGAGCCAAATTCTTTACTCATATTATAAGCACGCTGATTTTGAAGGTAATTAGTGCAACAAAAATTGAACACTGTACTATTACTCTGAATAACTAGGAATGGGTACAGAGTGACAATCTTTTTTTTAGAAGTGTTAGATGACAGTCTAGTAATTTTGCAAGTAAGAACTAAGTCCTACAACTTGGACTATGAGATCAGCGGTTTCTCATTTCTTGAGGGAAGAAGAATCTCTGCAGTGTAGTTGGTTGCTAATATTATCCCTTAAAGATAAGTGTTTATAAGCTCTAGTAAGAACAAACAAAACACTAGCTCAATGACATATTTTTCTTTAATCCTTTCCTAAAACTTTTTTTTTTAATTGAGAGAGATAAGTTTAGTTTGTTTTTATTTTCTCTATATTAAAGCTCAACAGTAGATAATAGAAACTTTGCAGCAGAAAAATTACACTTTAAAGATCAAAACTGATAAACTGATACTGTATAAATAAAATAAAATTCTTCAGCCAGTGGGCTGAAGGGCTGTGGGGGTTTCATCTCTTCCTGCCCCACAGAGGCAAGAGGCAGCTGCTTTTCTCTGCTTCCAGGTCTAGCCAGGCTGAACGCAAATTCCCGATATATACATACACACATGGTATGGACAAGCCTGGACACAAATGGATTAACAAAGGCAGGAGGACAGTACCTTTACAAGGACCCACATAAAGCACATACAGCAAAAATAAGGACTCATGCTCAGGCAAAAACTTATTTTGTTAGTATCCCCTGTGCTCTGGCATTAAGTCCTTTTATACCTGTGGTCTAGAGCCTTTTTCCTAACCCATGACTAGTCTGGCATGACACTCACTAGTATGCCACTTGCACACAGATAACAGAAGACACTCAGACAAAATAGAAATAGAGTTTAATAAGAATACAGGCTGACTACAGTGAGCAGGTGCAGCCACGGCAAGGCCAGGGTCCTGCTTACAAGAAAACCTCCCTTTTCATGCCCTGCTTCCCTCCATTTTCCAGTGGTTGCTCCTCCCTGAATCACTTCGCTCCTTGCCTTTGCTTTTTGCCTTTTTCACAGAGTGATTGAGGTTGGGATTGACCTCTGGAGGTCATCTGCTTCAAGTCCCTGCTGCTCAGACAATGCCATGTAGAGCTGGTTGCCCAGAACCATATCCAGAGAGCTATTGAATACATCCAGATCTTTGAGGAAGCCAAAGCCTACTCTCCTGAAGTCCAGGGTCATAATCTTCTCTTTCATTTTTTGTCACTCCTCTCAGGTTCCTGAACTCTATCTTGTGGGCTCTCCATCCAAGACTGCCTTTGACATTCACATCCCCAACAAGCTCCTTCTTGTTAGAGAGTACGAGGTCTTGCTGAGCACCTCTGCTTGTTGGCTTCTCTGTCACTTGTACCAGGAAATTGTCTTCAATGGTCTCCAGAAACTTCCTGGATTGCTTAAGTCTGACTGTGTTGCCCCTCCAGCAGATATCAGGGTTGAGGAAATCCCTCATGAGGACCAGTGCCTGCAAATATGAGGCTCCTCCTACATGTCTGTGGATGGCAGAACATCTCCTTGTTCTTTCTAGTCAGACAGCCTGTAAGAAACACCCACTACAATGTCGCCCTTAGCTGTCTGCATCTGCTACTTCACCAGCTTATATGGAGAGGACATCAGACAGAGAAGATGATATGCAAATGAGTTGGTACCCATCTTAAACATTGCTTGGGGCAAGGGCAGAGCAGGTTTGTACCTGATAGTTATGTAGTCCTTGAAGAGAAAATTGAGACACAAAACCTCTTGGGATGATTTGTCAAGTGCAACAAAGGTGCTGCAGTCTATTTCCCACTTGTAAGCAAAGATCTGTGTATGAAAAAAAAGGAAGGAGAACTAAGAACAAGCATAACTTTCAACTTGAGAAAAACCTTCAGCAATTTATCCTTCACAAATGATTAAAAAGGCCTTTCCCCTGTAGTAATTTTGATAGTTTAATCTGTTAACCAATGGACAGGATTGGGAAGCCTTTTTTATTTTTTTAGTAAGTATATATTACTTTCCTTTTTCCCTGCTCACGGAAGTCTTGCTTTGGTATCAGGGAGCTCTTCAGTCCCTGTGGTATGATCCCTTGTGATGTGCTAACTTATCCTTTCTTCTAGCTGCAGAAGGATTTTTGAGCTTTATTGAGAGGGTGAGTGAAGTGACTTCACTCAGGTCTGCTGCAGTTACCACAGAGTGTCCTTGCAGTTGTATATCTTCCATGACAGTTTCCTCAGCTGCTATCCAAAGCAGGATGGAGAAAAGCATTGCCCCTTTCTACCTGGTTTGTTTGTTTGTTTGTTTGAAAAGCATACAAGAACAGAAAACTAAGACATATGTGCACCTCAGTGGGCTAGTGGAAGTGTTGTGTTAAATACATTTACAAAGTGGACATGGAAGCTGCTTATTTTTCAATCAGAGGTTTGAAGACATCATTGCACTTACCACACTCTCCCCTATCAAGAGGGAAAAAGCAATTGTTAGTGCTTTGAAATTCCACATGAATTCATGGAGTTTTGTTTTTATGGCACTCTGAAAAATAATTCAAAGAGAGTAGGGAGAGAAGGTTTTACTTTTATGGTTCTTCTATATATCTAAACTGACATGAATGGTAAGTGGCATAGCTATGATTGGAATGAAGAGTATGGGAGACAGGGTCATCATAAAGTATTTATAACAGCCAGTTGTATGCTTTCCCTGTCAGAGAAGAATGGATGGGAAAGCAGTAAAGCTGAATTAAGTTAAAAATATGAAATGTCAGTTGATGTTGAGAATCCCTGATGCTGGGTTGCTCTGAATAAACAAAAGGAAGGACAAAAGTGTTTGAGAAGAAAATATCATAGTTCCTTTCTTACCAGTCACTTTGGTGATTTTTTTTCTGAATTAAAAGTTGCACATTTTGACCTTTGTTTTTCTGGTGCTTCGGATAATCAACTTCTGAGGTTTAGTTCACGTATGCTGAATAAGTGTTTCAGCCTAGATATAACTGTCACGTCCCAACTTCTCACCCGTGACTACATCGCATCTGATTTACTCAGTCCCAGCACACAGTGGTGTGAGGAGGGAAAGGTGACTCAGATTCCCTGATGCCCTTGAGTGGAGTAAGGTATTTACAATACTGGTCCTTGGATAAAGAGAGGCTTTTATTGAATAGTTAGGTTCACTGGTAAATAATTGAGTAGCATAAATACTTATTGTTCACCATGCATGTGAGGATTTTATGCCTTGCACTACTTACTAGAAAAAAGGGTTAAAGAGTAAGAAGAAAGAGAGGGGAGACAGAGAGAGAGAGAAATCACCATTCTGGGTTCCAGCATTAGTCCAGCAAACTGGAGTCTCTGGTCTGTAGGAGCACTCATCCAGAAAGCCTCACTTTTTGTTAGGAGGCAATGCGTTTTATCAAGGTAATTTGTCCCTCCTACCATAGGTGATGCTTAGCATGATTTAGGCAGGGTTAAGTGCATGATCTAGGCTGGGTTACAGATGATGTAATTTAGCATGATCTCCTAAACCTTCATTTAGATACTTGGGGGTATCACTCAGAATATGCATTTTGGTGTTAATGAGGCAAAGTTCACTCAGCAGACACGGTATCTTTAGAAATGCAAGAAATGCGGTAATGAGCTAAGACAAGGCCACCTTATCTCCACAAGGTTTCATCTCCCAGCCACATCCTGTTGCAGTGTCATGACGGCCATCTTGCTCTGTGAGTGTTTGAGAGAGATTTAAAGACTCCGAGGATCTCCATCCTCCCTGCTCCCTTGTCAAGCTTTACCTCTTGCCATTGTCTGCAGCCTTCTGAACAAAACCAGTTCCCTGCTTCAGGGAGTCACAAGTTAGCCTTGGTCAGCTACTTGATGGAAGGAAGAAATTTTTTACAATGAAGGTGGTGAAACACTGACTGTATGTCCATTGCATCATCCCAAGCTTCTCAGAATAATTTGGGAACTATGAATATAAGTATTATAATTGTCTGATTATAAAACAATTCAATTATCTCAGGAGTTTCCCAAATGTTTTTTTTTTATTATTTTTAAATAGTGAGTGTTTCAATAATCAGGAAAGATATGCTTATGTTGATCACTCCTACACAAATTATTTTGTCTATGTCCTGGTTCTGGCTAGGATAGAGTTAATATTCACCTGAGCTGGGTGGAGAACTGGAGCTGGTAGCCCCTATGGCTGGAGCACCCAGCTGGGATAATTAACTAATTAGCTAACAGCTGTGGTTAATTTAAGGTAATTAGCCAAAGGGCTGTTCCATCCCATGTGACATCATGCTCAGTTTATAAGTGAGGAGGGTGCTGAGGGGGACCTTGGCTACTTGGAAGAAACTGGGTGTGGAGATGTGTTGTAAGCCATTGTACTGTATTTGTATTCCATCACTGTTTTGTTTTCTTCTGTTATTGCTGTTAAATTTACTTTTTCTTCAATCTCAACCCACCTTTTTTTGCTGGGTTCTTTTGTTTGTTTGTTTTGTTTACCAGTTCTGCCTTCTGTCCCACTGGAGGGTGGGGGGAGTGAGAGAGAGAGTGCCTAGTCTGGTCCCGATGGGGGCTGAGCTATGACAGTCTATTACTGTGAAACTGCTAAGAAAGCATTACGTACGTGTGAAACTGTTTACTGGCTTAAAACACAAGTGATTGACAGTAGTGAATCCAGTATGATATACTGTAGCCTATATCACAAATACAGTGCCAGGTATTATTCTATTGGCATCCCAGTTGTCACTTCCAGTAGGCTAAAAATGCTACTTTTGATTAAAAGCTATTATCTAATACCAGGGGGATGTGTAATATCGGGGAAACATAGATGATGGAAATGACTTCTAACCTTTGAGCATTCTGTTTGACAGGTTCAGCCATAAGTGATACAATTTTCTCCTCAGGGGATTAGTAGAGGATCTGGCATTAGCAATAGCATTACACTGTGAATACGTTCTGGGTTTAATTGCTGTTATTTTATTATACTACTAAGGATTAGATAATCTGTTTAGTTGGAAAATGTGTATGCTTTGGACAAACTAAGTATTTTCCATTAACAGCAGTAAATCCCTCAAGGGCAAAATTACAATGAAATTAATTACATCCTGAACTTGTCAGGGATGTCTGCTCATATTCCCTAAAATATTTTATGTATGTCTTCTGACAATTTTCTTGGGAAAAAAAAATAGTCATTTTAAAGAGAAAGCTTTGTGGCCAAGTAGACAAAATGGTGAAGGAGAGCACATAAGAGCTAGGTTTTGCTCTTGATACAGTCACCGGGCAAGTCACTTCATCCTCCTGTGCTTTTTGCCTCTTAGACCCATTCACTCACTCTCCTGTCTATTTAGACTGCAAAATCACTGGGGCTGGAGGTGTCTCTGTACCTCTTTGTACTGTGGAATTCACCCAAGGCTTGGTCCTCACTACTGAATTTTTACTTGACTTGACCTCCAAAGCTGAGAAACGGTTTATGTTACAAAGAATGTTCAGAGTCTTTTTTTCATGAAATTCCCTTTGCCAAAAGTCTCTTTTTCGTGAGTGCTTTACTAAAAAAAAAAAAAAAAAAAAGTTTCCTTTACCAGACAGATGCTCCTGGAGTTCATTTACTTCCCCTTGTACTCCCAACAGGGTGCTTGCTCTTTCTTTCAGATGCACAGATTCATATTCCTTCAGCAATCGGGGGCCCAGATCTTGCATCTGTCTATCCATCTTCATGGAAAAGACACGGGTAAGATTCATGCTTTGTCAGGTAGCCATATATTTTGTGGAGGCTCCTGCTGTTTCAGCTATTGTGTTCTATAAAACACCCTGATTGTTTCTTAGATTTTTTTTTTTCCTGAGCAATGTCGTTGACAGCTAGGATTTCACTGAGGCATTTTGCACAAACTCTCATCATGTACTTTATTACACTGACGGTGTTCTTGCTGAGAATAAATATTATTGGAAGACTTACTGTGATAAAATTGGAATTTTGCTGTTCATTGCTAGACATATGGGGATATAAGCATTTAGTAAACTTATATACAATGGATTATTTAATTCACCCATCGCAGCAGTAGGACCTGAGCCAGTGCTTAAGAAATTGTGCAAAAATTTCCCATGGCCTTCAATGATCTTTTGCTGGAGCCCTGAGAAGGACACTATGTTTACAGAAAGTCAAGAAATTATGGGATTATTTCTTAATTAGTTGTCACACTCCAAATGTTAAATCCCATTATGTGTTTGTTTGGTGTTCAGTCACACATCTTCATATTAATAATATTAAATAAAATAAATTCAGGATACATTGAGATTAAACTAGATAAATCAGCGTTAGTATGGTTTGAATTCGCATACTTTGTTTGCTTTATTCACACTGCAATGAAATCTTAATGGAATTTGCCCTTCAAAAGGGCAAATCCAGATTAACACTGTTAATGATAGTACAGAATTATGATTCAAAAAAGTAATTTAATTTTTTTCTTGTTTATTACTGCTTAGTGTTTTAATGAGATATAATTGTATTATTATTATTATTAATACAGAAACTATTAATTGCAAGTTACAATATAAATTTTCATGTGTTTGCAAATTGTTTGTAATTGGCAGCACACTATGCTAAAAAAAGCAGCTATTGCTATTCTTTTAGTGTTGATAAATGTTTTCTAATTAAACAGATTTCTTAAAAAAATATAACCCATGAGAAGACAAGAATTCAGGGATATTCTGGAAAAATAAATATGCATATTTAAATAAATATAGCTGTTTTGTTACACAGTTACAAAGACAGCATACCTGTAAATTACAAGCTCGTAATATATTGTAAAGATACTGTTATTCCATTCAACAGAGAGGTTAAAATGTATTTGACATATAGGGTAGGAGATTTATAATAAACTTTCAGATTTAATTCCTTTTGCTCTGCAATGAGCTGAATTTAATTATATTAATGGAATATTGGCACCAATACACATACTGTAAACATCTAATAGCTGAGTAAACAACAAACAAAGGAGTTGCAGAAGGACCCCCATGTCCTAGCTGTTGGTATTATATATCCCTTCTCCATTTGGAATATGTATTTCCTGTTAATTGTACCTCCAGATGCTTTCCTGAAAGAACTAAAAGCTTGGGACTGCATTCATTATGTCGCACAATGAAATACTGGTGTAGCAATATTTTCAGAAGAACTCTGTCTTGGGACAAAGGCAAAGAAGATTTTTATGGGAGGGAAAAAGGTCTGGAGATATCCCACAAGAATATTCTGGAAGTGGGAATAAGGAATCTGTTCATTTCACCAAAGGGTGGGGTGACAGGATCATCACCTGGACAGTACATGTGCGTGTAACAGGAAGCTCCTGAATTTAAAAATTTATAACGTATGTAGAATACGAACATCTTGGTTCGTATTCTTAGTCTTGCAGATAATTTGTATGGGAAGCATGTTTTGCACTGGATTTTCCCTCACTGAAAAAGGTATATGGTTTCTTCCCCAACCCTTCTACCTTAAAACCCAAAACCTTGTATTTTTGGGAGGCCTGAGTAGGAATTGTGGAAGTAATCTGGGGTGTGTAGATCAGCTATCAGGAAGGATCTTTTGAATTGTTTAACAACAATGTGCCCCAGACCCGTGCAAAGTGATTTTAAAACATCAAGGCTCTGCATAGATTCAAAGTTTTCAACTTCTCAGATAAAATTGTAGAAACAGGACTTTGGTTATCTCTGTAACTCTTACAAAGAGAAAGGACAAATTACTTTGCCGTATCTGGTGCCGAGTTTGTAACTAACATAAACCTGCGGGGTTTTTTCTCACTGTCTCTGACATATACAATTATGAAACCAGTTGAATACATCTGGGGGGAAAAAAAGAATAGCAAAGGGCAAGTGATTAAATTAAAATGTAAAGTGTAAAACAAAATTCAGCTGGCAGATTTAGGAAAAAAAAAAGAATTGTGGTTAATACTGAGCTGTGTAAATTAGTCTTTCAAACTTGGAATTGAAATGGCAAGAGAAAGCATAAAAATTTTATTTTTCAGCTTAGACAAATCACTGATTTTATGTATTTGAAAATAGTTCAACAATTTTCAGTACGTTTAGAAATGTATGTTATGCCATCCTAGGAACAAACACAGGCTGGGTGGAGAATGGACTGAGAGAAGCCCTGAGGAGAAAGACTTGGGAGTGCTGGTGGACGAGAGGCTCAACATGAGCCGCCAATGCGCCCTTGCAGCCCAGAAGGCCAACCGCATTCTGGGCTGCATCAAGAGGAGTGTGGCCAGCAGGTCAAGGGAGGTGATTCTGCCCCTCTACTCTGCCCTGGTGAGACCCCACCTGGAGTACTGTATCCAGTTCTGGAGCCCCCAACATAAGAAAGACATGGACCAGTTGGAGAGGGTCCAGAGGAGGGCCATGAAAATGATCAGAGGGCTGGAGCACCTCTCCTATGAGGACAGGCTGAGAGAGTTGGGGCTGTTCAGCCCGGAGAAGAGGAGGCTCCAGGGAGACCTTATAGTTGTCTTCCAGTACCTCAAGGGGGCCTAGAAGAAAGATGGAGAGAGACTGTTCAGTAGGGCCTGTTGTGATAGGA
>WHYT01017363.1:282889-301047 GCA_009806455.1 Tetrax tetrax
ATGACATCAGAATGGAGTAGGTAGAGAATTTGCTGGAGACCTATGCTCTTTGTAAGAGATGTCTCTTGTACAGCAGCAGGAGATGATTTGTGGAATTGTGTTCCTGTGGGCATTTCTTTCAACGTCCCAAAAGTATTGGTATTGGCATAAGGAGTACTGTGGAAGAGTATATGAAACATAAGAAAGTAAAAGACAAAACTGTTTGAAGTCCAAAAAAAACCCAAGCAACACTGAATAACAAGAATGGAAATTACACAGTGTTCTTGAGGCCTGCGTGTACTCTGACTAGCCAAGTGCCTATGCTGAGTAGAAAAGCAATTTTCTCTCCCACAAAGTTATTTTGAGGTTTTGTAAGTGTGATTTAAGTTCCTGTGTAGAAAAAAATTAATTGCTTTCAAAACCTTTTGAGGTAAAATAAGTGAAATTAATTCATAATGTATCATCCAGAAGCTCAGCGATTAAGTTATGTAACTGGGATAAGCGAGCCCAGTTTGGACCAAAGATTTGAACTACGGTTCCCTGTGTGTGTAACAAGTACAGACTCTCATTCAATGTCTCTATTGGACCCTGGAAATATTTTACACTGCTAGCTTTATTGCACTTTAGAAAACAAACAAGAGCTCTTTGTTTAAAGTCTCAGTCAGCTTTAATTTTGACCCGAAACAACTCCATTATCTTCTGTAGCATGAGTGCATGAAAAGAATTAGTTTCTTTTTACCATTCTTCAGGCTAAGCTTGTCTTCAAGATGTCCTCATATCCAGGCAGAAGAAATGTTTCATCTAATAAGCTCTTCTTCGATATCTCTGATCCTTTTTCTTCCTTTCCCCAAATTAGCATTCCTCTGCCAACTCAGGCTACTAAGATTCTGATTGGCCCTTTACACTACATGCGCTCTACTAGACTGAGCAGAGCAAAGAGCAAGTTGTTCTTGAACTCGCTACATCAGTTTAAAATACTGGTCTTATCCGCTTAATGTTGCAGTAATTATTCTTTTTTTTTTTCCTGTTTGTACCATGCCATTTATCTGACTGCAGGACAATCCCCTTATTTCTCATTACATTTCTCTGAAAATGTTGCTGTTACAATATGAGTTATCTCTACTTTATAGAGTCTATCATTCAGAATGAAGTTCAGTATCTGAACTTCGCAACCTCCAGCACGTTATCAGCTGCCATCCAGGTAGGTCAATCATTTATAACACATTTAACTCCAATCCTTTATTTTCCTTCATAAGTTGCAAGGTCACCTTAAAAGCTGGAAAAGGCCGAAAGAATGGTGGAAAGATGAATAAGCAAAACCAGCATTCACTGTTGCTGTAGGCTGGTTGTTTCCAAGCAGCATGCTGTCTAAAGTACTAATAAGGTATAATAAAAAGACAAAATAATTCTGCAAAATCCGACACTGGTCCTTCAGATCCTTCTCTGCCAGGAGTTTCATCTCTGGTCTAAGAGAATGTCATTGCAGCTGAGTACCCTTTTGCCCTGATCCTACCCAGACCCACAGTTCAGAAACCAGCTCTCCACAGCTTTTCCAACTCCTTAGACTCTCAGGTTAAAGCCAATAGGTTATTATTTCTAATTTAATGAGAAAGCCAAATGTTAACCTGTTATCACTGTACTGAGGCAGTCGTCCAGGGTATGCTGCTTTTTGCCTGGGTTTCAGGGACCTTGTATTATGTAAAGCTCTATTGTCCACCCAGGTATGTATATTTGCGACAATTTCAGCTTCAGTGCTCCTTTCTTTACTGGAGATTGCAGGGGTTTTTTTTGAACATTAGTACCTGTTCTGAAAAGATGAGAGTTGTTAACTGGCAAATTTTCCATGAAACTATTTTCTCAAAACTATCGAGAGCTGGTTAATCTACAAAGGACAGAAGATCTTAACAAAGTATGGTATCTCAGCAGCACAATAGGAGATGAAATTCATTGTGACAGCTGCAAGGTAAGGCACGCTGGAAGGAACAATTGATACATTGATGGGATCTAAATTAACTGTAAGTACTGAGGGAAAAACGTCCCGGCTGTCATTGTGAACAGCTCGGTGAAAATCTCTGCCCGATGTTCGGTAATGATTAAAACCAAACAAGATAGATGTTACAATGTGCTATGGAGAGAATAGAGAATGCTTTTGAAAATGCTGTAAGGCCATTCTGTAAATCAGTATGTGAGCTCACCTTGAACCACACACTCAGTTTTATCACCCCCTCTTGAAAAGGATGTATCAGAAGCAAAGAATAGGAGCTCTGAAAGTCTATCTTTTCAGGGAGATTGTTGGGTCAAATCCATTCTTTGATTTATCAAACAATTCTCCGGGTTATAAATCACTACTCAATATGACCTATTTAATTTAGTGAAGGGATGCATGGAAAGGCTTATGATGAAGAAATACAAACTAGCGAATGACAGATTGCAGACAGAGAAGCTTTTATTTTCTTTGCTGAGCAACCTTTGCTCCAAAGTGATCAACAATGCATAAAAGGAAATACAAGCGTATCATTTTTGCATATAAGTAGGCATCTGATACCTGCTCAATATGAAATATATCATCTTTCCCAACTTTTCCCTCTTAAAAAAAAATTTGGGGGCATAGGAGCAGAAAAGGAAGAGCATTTAAACTTCCTAAGCAGAGGCAAGGATTGAGAAACAGTATGACAAACTGATTCTGGAAAAAATATGCCTCAAAATGAAGGCAGAGGCACTGGAACTACAGGACAAGGATATCAATATCATTGATACAGATTGCTAAGGCAAGGTCAGGGAGCAAGGCAAAGAAGAATAACGCAGGAGTTGATAAACAGGGGAACCTGGATTGGAGCACAATTTTGAGAAACTTGATAGAACATTAGGCAATGCCATGTGTTAAAACTGAGAAAAGCCACAAATTGCACCCATGGCAGCAAACAAACACCCAGCCACAGAACAGATCAGTCAGTGTCCTTGATTGGGTTTCTAACAGCCTCTGCAGCCTGCATTTACACTAGTTTGTAGCTAGTGCAAGGTAGAATATTTAGCCACTAATTAGAAGTCTTTGTGTGCTCCTCTGTTTGAAATGTCTGAACCGAGTCAGAAGCTCTTGCTTTAGCAAGGCAGAATGAGCTGGTTATTAGTAATAAAAGCTGATCACAGAGGGAGATTCTCAGACTGTGAATCTAATTCATAACAGGCTGGAGAGCACGGTTTCAGCAGGGCAGAAAAGGAACATTTCATTCCCTTGTTACATGCCTTGGCAGGGGAGAAAGCCCAAATGGTGCATGTCACAGAGGCTCTGAGCCTCTGTGCCGGATTATGTGATTTACCAGAAAGAAGAGGTATGTTGGGGGATAAAAAAGAAAAAAAAACCCTAAAGACTCATCTCTCCTGGCTTGATTAATAGGTACCATGACTCATTTGTAGTGATGGTTCACATTCCTGTCTCCACTGAACCAAGGCAGAAAGGGGCAAGCCATGGTACAAGCTTTGTCTTCCCACATCACCCCTTTTAGTTCCTGAGATATCAGGACCTGAGAGATGTCATCTCAGAGGGGCTGTTGTTCTGATTACCTTTGCATGAGTGCGTACAAGGTACGGCAGTGTTTCCCATCCATGTTAAAGGATAAACCACAATGAGCACCATTTTTGCACTTTTAGTTTAGTGTTAGGGATCTTTAAATAGGATTTAATAAGACTGCACATTTTACTTTTCTACTTTGTTTTGCTGCTTGGCTAAACTGGTGGATTTAGAGAGCAAATAATTCTGTTTTGAGATTGGAATAAAGACTGTGTATTTCCTCCTGCTTTCCCACTAGGTCTTGGCTCAACTGTTTATTGCAGTGACAGGTATATTCATCAACGGCGTGTGTGAACAAATTTCATCCTGTGGGCTGTGGCAGACAGTTGGTTATGGTCACTGGAGTCACACGGCCAGGTGGCTCGCTACTTGGATGACATACCCTCTATAACTACAAAGAGTGCCTGAACAGTTCCCAGCAACTCTGGTTTGCTCAGGGGTCTTCAGGGAGCAAAAGGGAGAAAAAGAGAAGCAGGTTCCCAGAATTTAATTAGGGATGTAGGAAATGGTTTCCTTTTCTCTGGCAGGACCATGATACTATGTCTGTGTAAATGGCCCTGGTTGTCAAGTGAGGATTTGCATAGGCTTTATAAACATTAATGATGCATTCCCTTGAGAGTTGCATCAGTCCAACAGCGTGTGCTGCAAAGGTGAAATAGCCCTTGTGGCATTCTTAAACGGTGCCCCTTACCAAAAACGATTACACAGGTGCATCTACTGTGTATGCAGAAAACTATAGTTAGATATCGCTTGATAACTCTTGGCAAATGGACAATTGTGAACATTTCTCATGGTAATTGGTATCTTCCTCAGTAAGGTCATAGAAGGTTTTGCAAGCTGCCTATTAACTGTGCATCTCAGCTTTTCTTACAGTGTGAAGCACATTTTACATACATTTTTTCAATGTACATGAAATATTTTAACTTTTCCACAGTAGTTTTGGGAAGTTGACCAGAGAAGTTTTGCATGACAATAATAATTGCTCCAGTTCCTAAAACCAGGAGCAAGCCTGACAAAATATTAATAACATTGATTCTAAAGTACTTCTGTTTTGTCTCTTCCCTTCTCCTTTCCTTGGAACATTTATAAAGACAGTGTGACACCTTTGCATAAGAAAGGATTTTCTTAAGCAGTATTCTACTGTCTTCAACACAAAGGTAATTAGGATAAGAACAAAAAAAATATTCATCAATGTTATTACAGTGAACATAGCACTCAGACTGTGACAACTGAGCTCTTTTAGTGAAGTGTCTAGACAACAAGCTGTGGCAGGTGCAGACAATAAACCTGGCTGGGTACATCTCACACTATTTAAAATTCTTAATAGAACTGCTTTGTGAGTACGATTTCAGGAGAAGCAAGCAAAAGGTGAAAAATCTCTGTTGTAAAAGTTTCAACACAATTTCTAGAGAGGGCAAGCATAAAAGTTTACAGTTCCCATTATGGCTTTCTCTGAACCAGACAAACCCTTGAGATTACGGTAAGGCAGGCATGCCAGGCTTATAAATATATTTATAGGAAGCACTGGTGCAGTGAGTAAATGGGCTGTTGCTCTGAGCAAGCTCCCAGGAGTAAATCACACCGGGGCTCTGCAACTTCTCCAAGGGCAGGCATCCTGACGGGCATGTTCCACCAACACCAGGTAGCAATGAACTTTCAGCAGGCTCCAAGAGTGCCCTGAAGCAGATATGTCACGCTGTCTTTTTCTTGCTGCAGCAAGTAACTACTTTACCCAGCCAGATACACTCTCTGTGCAAATATATAACCTACATGTGTACCTATTGAGGTCCTTGGGTACATTCAAGAAGCAATGAAGCCAGGAGGGAGTGGGAAGTGATGAAGAACTTGTATCTATTTTTGTGACTGTTACACGGGGATATCACACAGAAAACTTAGTTAAGCAGACTAATTATGACTGAGTACTCTTTTTTTTTTTTTTCCCTGATATCCTTAAAATAGTATCTTTCCTGCATATTAGTTTCCTCATGGGTAGAGATTTAGTTCTGACTAGTCATTCTAGTTTAAAACTAGACTGTTTGTATGGTAAGGCTCCAGCTCCTTGCATTTAGGCTCCCTCTGAATTGTGTTCAAGTTGTCGAGTGGACCTGAAACAGCAAGAAGAGGCTGGGTATTGTCCACGTTTCACTGTGAACCTGCAGTTGTGTCCTACAGCATCTCAGCTTTGATCAGAAAGAAAGAAAAATTCACACTCTTAGAGCCCCAGAGCAAATCTATTTATACCACGAGTCTGGACAGAAACTGTCCAACAGCATTGGTTACTCTAACAGTTAAGGGAGCGTTCTGCTTGTTGTTTTCTTCTATGTGCACTTTATCACTTACAGAAACATACCCTTTTTAGTACTTAATGAGTTTCTGTTTTTCTGTTGGTTTTAGCCAGTCATCATGCCATACTGCTGCCAGGCATGGTTGCCACCAGCACATGTTGATTTGATGCCTTTGATGCCCTTCTGTCACTTGCGCTTACTCTCTTACCTGAGGCGAAGAGTCGCTCGGAAATCAGGTACGCCAGCTCAGGATTTAAGCACATTAGATAACTGCCTCAATCTTAAGCAGACTGCCGGTGGAGTGGGAATGAGCAAACTGCCTCTTTTCTGTAAGCCAGGGAATTAACTGTTCCAACACAAACAATGTATTTGTTTTACTTGCTCAATCTTTCCTCTTCTGTTGTTGCTGCTAATGGAGAGGTGGTGTGCAAGGAGTGGTAACCACTCACTCACGGACCCCTGCACCTTTTTTTTTTCCCCCAGCTGTAGAACTAACTGTGCTGCTACAACAAAACATGGTTTTGCTTTTCCACCTGAGGAAAACTACAACTGCACAAGAGCTATAATACCATGCCTTTCTACCACGCTAATGCACCCTGACTGAGGCCTTTTATCACACTCATAATAGGAATAAAAAAGAATAGTTGTATCACATAAGGGGAAAGCGCTTCATGTAATGGTGATGTTTTTCAGCTGTTACCTTAAGCATCCAGGGTGAATGGTACAGCGTGTTTGTATAGACAAGGAGAAGTCTGGATATTGCAAAATCCTTCTGGGACCTAATGTACTATAAGAATTTACTATTATCTCTGTGAATAAGGTTTTGCCTGCTCAGAGTCAGAGTGAGTGCCGTCTTGTTCAAGACGGTGTTAAGCTCCTTGGATATTTATTCCACTCAGGTAATCCCTCAATATCAAAATTTGCAGAGAGCTACCTTATTGTGATAAATTTATTGCACTTGTGGACATTTTTTTGTGTCCATTTCTTTTCTCTCTGTAAGAAGGCTCAAGTAACAATCTAGTTATAAAAATAAATGTGTAATTATTATGGGAAAACACTTGTTTATTTGATGCATTTATTCCAGGTCATGGTAAAGTCTGCCTTGCTGAAGGATTTGAGCATCTTGGAATTATTTCTTCTCCCCACAAACCTTTGAAGTGCATTGATATCCCACACTTTTTACAGATGAGGAAAAGGCAGGATCTAGTACTTAGAATTTAAAAAAAAATAAAATTAGATACCATTAAGTCTTTGAAAATCATAAAGTAGTGTTGCCTAAGATTAATGAGTCTCATTTAACAAGACTGTGATAGTCACATGTCACATATAGTATTTTCATGAAGAGTTTACTGCTGATAAAGGAGTCATTTTTGAAAGCATTAAGGACATTAATGAGTTACTTTGAAGTGTTTCAGAATTATCAAAGTTAGAATAAAACTCAGCAGCTGGGCGAAATATCATGGAAAAATAGTTTAGAGTGAGCTATGTGGTAAAGCACAAAAATTGGTTTAACAGTTTCATCTGCTATCTTTTCATATTTTGCACTGAGTTGTTTATGGTCGAACATGTAAATCACAGGCTATTGTTGTTATTTCAATGGTTTGGGGTGAGGTAGACAGGATAAAAGGTGACAGCAACTGTGATTTAATTTTAGCAGTTTAAAAAATATTAGGTATGAATAACTGTCTCCATGCAACCCTTCCTACACAGAAAAAAAAAAAAACCCTTCAAGACAGGTTTCAGTAATGAGATCAACAAAGAAGAAAAAGAAAAAAAAAACACATGTAGAGTTTTGTTTACCAAATAAGAGCTGTAAGACAGGAAAATAAGGCAGACAGAGAGAGATTACATATGGAAAACTATATATAGTTTACAGCTCCTCCAAATATCAATAAATTCGTAAGAGTCTGGTTTAAAATGCACTGTGGTTGTGTGTCATCCTACCTCAGCAAAGGATTCTGGGACAATGTTGAGCCACTTCTCCTCCATTAATTTCTTTTTTTCACCAGTTTTTCTCAGTGAACCTTTTTTTTTTTTTTTTGCAGTGGTTGGAGAGATCTAGTCCTTAATTAGTATATCAGTAGGGATTTTGCAGGTGAAACTTTTGCAATTCACACATTTGTCTTCCTCAGGAAGGTTATTAGACTAGAGCACAGATCATTTGTCTCCTTTTGCAGGCTTCTGTCAAACCGTTCTTTGTTCCCTATGAGAGTGCGGGAATTGTAACATCGGCAGAAAATTGACCCTGCGTGAGTGCGTCCGTGAGAGAAGGAATACATTTGCAAAAGATCTTAAAACAACAAGGTAAACTCCAATTTGCAATATGTAATAATGCTTGTGAAATTGCTGAGGAAAAAGAGAAAAGAATCTCTTCTTTACAGGCCATTAAAAACAAAAGATATAGCTTAAGCTTGAAATCATTTACCCTTGGTGTTGACACTGCTGCATCCTTTCTGAAAACAGAACATTTGGGTCTTTCTTACCCCGAAGCAATGGAGGGTAGACAACCATTTTTTTCCTTTCATGTTGTCTTACTGCTGAAGAAATGCAGCTGCTTTAGGCTGAGATCCGTTAACAAACCTGCTTTCAAATGATTCAACATTGCGAGTTCCCTGAAATCCTTAATTCTTAGAGAGGAATTGGCTTACTCTTGATGACATGTGCATGTTTTAAATCCACCCTAACTCATCCACCTTGTGAATGATTCTGCACTCCTACAGCTGTAAATGTTAGCTGCCGTCGCAGGAGTGAATTGTGAGGTGATGGTTGTCCTACAGAAGCAGGGTCACATCACTCAGAGTCAAGTAGTGTTTAATGATCTTTTGTTTTCAGAATTCTGCTTTTGCCACAGTGTCTCCTTAATTTTAAGTCAATTCATGATTATTTTTATTAGTAAGAGTATTAATGACTAGTGCAGCTTTGTTTACACTTTTTGTGTTGCAACTTCCCTTATGATGCCCAAAGAAATGTGTTTTATTTCTACCTACTAGCATTGCTGTTCACAAGCTTAGGTTGTATTTTTCCGGTTGTATTTTTCCAGTACGTCTTTCTCCATCTGTTGTTGTCTTCCTTATAGGGAATTCACTGTAAAATACTGTAGGGCAATTATCACAACACTGGAGTCTGAAAATGAATGATAATGTAAGGTGATGTAACGGAAAGCTAATTTATAGATGGCTCCATTATTTCCACCATCAGACAAATGCCTGTACCTGATACAGGAATCAATAGGTATCAGACATTTAAAGCAGCATGCATTGTGCTAGTTGAACATCTGGAAGGCAGTATCTTTTTTGTTCATTAAATTATGCTGAAGGAACTTTCGGAGGAGCAGAAATTTCACTGATGCTTGCCTGACCTATTCTATGGGGGCCCTTTATTTATTGCAGGTTGCCAGGTTACCTTCTGCTTGGTCATTGAAATCACTTGACACGAAGCTTTTATCTGCTAGTGGAAAGTTGTTGATCCTGCCATTTATTTCAGTAAAGGGTTATTCTGTCAGTTTTAGTCATAGCTGCATAAACGTTGCGATGATAATAGTAGAAAACTTTATCTCTTAAAGTGTCAACTGCTGTTTTATTCCCTGGAGCAAATTGTCAGGATTCCTAAAAGTCTTATATTAAATGGCAAATCTAGCATTCTTGTGTCTGAATTCTAATTTTATTTGCTCTTGTTAGAAGGTGTAGGTCTGAGCAAATGTGCACTCAATTAAGGCTATGTTTTGGAATTTTTCATATAAGAAAATAAGCTTTTACAATTAGATCAAAATTAAATCAAAACATTTACAATTCATTTTTTTTTCTGAAATACAGTTATTAAAAAAACCCCACAACATTACTTTCCTGTGTGCTGTAGAGGCCTTTTCTTTAATAGTGGATTTTCTGTACACAGAAAGTTGAAGATTGTTTGCCTGCTAAGGAAAAAAAAGCAGCTGATGATTCGAGAACTGAAGTCCATCATCCTTTTGTTAGCAGCTGATCAGAAACACCTGACATTCCTTATCATCAGTCCCTAAAGGTATAATTTACCTGTTACAAATTCAAAATAGCTTTTAGTAAACCCTAAATTAACACTTTGTGGACTGTTCCACAAGAAATATCTCTTTCATAATATATATTTATCACATGAGGAAGACATGTTTTAAGTCTTTCTTACCTAGTCTGCCTAAGAATGATAAGTAGATTTACTGAGAAGTCATTTGACTTGCTTAGTCCTGAATTTTCCAGTTTATTCTCCAGAATGTTAGCCATGACAGCAACTACCACAGAAGAACACAGATCAGACTTCATCTTGAGAGAAAATTAATTTTGGGAGATTACATTTTTGAGACATAGCAGAAAGCTATGAAATCCTAAGTGGCAGGGAAAGTGTGAAGAGAGATCAGCTATTCTCTTTTCATGCAAAATCTTGAGGGCATAAGTTGAAGCCAGGAGATCACAGGAGACTGTTCTTTACACAGCATACACTTAAGCTATGGTAGAAATGCTAAATTTCATGTGAGTGCAAGGGGAGATCATGGAAGAAAAAATTATTGTCAAAAATTGAAAAGTGGAAGTGTTCAGAAGCTCTTTCATGTATAGCAAAGATTTCAGATATGAGGGAAGCCACAAAATGTAGATTGAGGCACTATTCTTTATCATTGCATGGTACATGACCTGGTACTTGCTGTAGTGCTCTCCCACCCTCCATCCCAGGTGCCAAAGGTAAATCTCAAGACATGATTTTTTTTTTTTTTTTCCTAGTGTCTAGACATCTTTCCAGGTATCTAAATAGACACTGGCTATGTCCAGAATATGGGAGATTTCCACATAAGGAACTCTATGAAAGCACCTAAGATCATTCCTGTGAGAGCCTCCAGGGTCAGAGGGAGCCAACAGTGTGTCCTTCTCTCTTCCCAGCAGTGAGCCGCTTCCATATCCCTTAGTTTAGCTACAGGAAAAGCCATAAAAATGCATTAGACTGAACTCAGGTAAGTTATACAGTCAATTATTAAGTTGCAGAAACAATAAAATTAGATGACATATATGTGGTAATAAATCCTTTCACAAGATTTTGAATTAACTCTTACATACTGTAGCAATTTCAGCAGACTAAACTGGCTCTATTTGGTTTGTAAAGGCAGTATGGATACTCATTTATAGAAATAACAAAAAACCCCTCAAATATATTTATTTTAAAAATGAGAAACTGACAGTTTATTATGAGGTTTTTCCCAGGATATTTTAATTTCTTCAATAAAACTTAATTAAGATAACATATCTACATGTAGGCCCATATACGTGTATAGACTAAATAAATAAATAAATAAATGTCCTTGCCACTTTATTTGCACCAGTTTCAGCACAGACTTATTCTCAGAATGACAATTCCTCTGCGCAGTAGCAAGAATGAGCTGAGCTCTCCCGCTTGCACTTTTTTTTTTGAGTTGTACGTCATAAAGACTAGATGAAACCCCAGAATGAAACTCAGACCTAATTAGTATACTGATTTTAGTGTTGAGTTCATTTTCCTTTAGATTACAACTTTCTAAATGTTCCAAAGCAGATGCATCTCATGATTCCTCCTCCACTCACTATAGCACGTATAGCACTTTACCTCTCTCAGTTGGCCCTTTAAATCACTCTCCTCAATGCCTTCTCATTACACGCACACACACACAACTCCAGCGTTGATCTGACCAGGAAAATCAAACTCATTCCTTTCTTCCTCCTGCCAAATACCTGTTACTGTTCCAGACAGCTTTGCTTTGCTACAAAATGAAGCATGGTTTCCGTATTCTTGTGTCTCTCAGAATAACAGTGCTCAATGCCAAATAAAAGGATATGCTGCTTTTCTAACAAAAACTGCACAATCTCTAACAATAAAATTTTTACTGAAATGACAAGGCTTCTTTGCAGCTTAGGGTGCCTTTCGGTGCATGATAATGTTACAGTAGGTGGAAATTAATATAGAATTACACTCATTCCATACCTCGGGTTTGATTTTGCTTTTTATTAGGGAAAATATTTAAAGTTGTCAGCTGCAGAAGTGTTTTTCTACTTCCTACTGCTTTAATGCACACCTCAGTCTAGCTGCTTCCAGGTACCTTTTATACTGCACACACAAATAACTCAAGAGAGATGTAAAATTATGTCTTCTTAGGAGGAAGTCCATTATAAGCTTGCTGAATGAGAGAAAAGAATGGACGTGCCTTGAAAAATTACTAATTAAAAGTGGTCATACGAGAGGATAGTTGCTTCTGTCCTCTAATGACTCTCCAACTACCACTTCTTTTTTTTCCAAAATAAAATCTGAACTGCAGCAGCTACTGTATTTCTAATCAGCATGGTAATTCAACATCCTTCCCATTTCCCCCAGGACTAATTAAGAAAAACATCAAAAAGTGGAGTGATTTTAATTAGCCAGTTATTCAGCATGTTTTTATCATTAGCCTGCACTGTAACCACCACCCTCATCACAACTATAATGATGGAGTAAATTAAGCTATAGATATTGACCATATTTAATAAGCAATTCCAAAGCAAACTGGATTTAACCAGAATCTAGTCCGTCAACGTGTGTGACTGAAGATCACTAGAGCCTTACGACAGTCTGAGCTTGCCTTTGAAACCATAGCTACGAATTTGAAACTGTCTCTGTGAATTCGAGCACTGCCATGTTCAGAGGTCCTTGAATAGATGAATATTCTCCTCTACTCCGCTCCTGTAGGACCCCACCTGCAGTACTGCATCCAGGGAGACAGTATAAAAATCAAGATTGATTTAAGAAATCCTATTACTTAAAGTAGAAATGCAAGATGAAAAGAATTTATGAGAGTCACAAAACCAGAGCCAAGGACTGATATATTTCTCTAACGTCCTATGCTGGCATTTTAATTCGTCTTGTATGTCCATCCAGGTGAATGTGTACTGTACATGCTCACAGGTGTGAATAAGTATGACAAACTCATTTCAAAACGGACTTAACTTTTGTACCAAGGCTGATGCTATCAGACTGGAAGATGATTATTTGAACTCCCACATATAAAGCAAAGACGGTCTGTCCCAGTCCTAGCTTACGTCAGAGTGGTAAGACCCTGGTGACTGACCCTTGTCTCCCGCCAAGCACGGGTGTTTCATTGTGGTGCTCTAAAGCACGATAAATGAGTCGGATCACCCCTGGCCGTGTAAAGATGGACCAACTTATTTAAAATACTTTTCCCTCTGCTACATTTCTTTATTTGCTCTTGCACCAGTAAAGAATGTGGGTAACTGACTTTTCCCTTTGTACTCCTTAAGTGTAAAGAAGCATCTGAGATATCTAAAGACCAGTGAGTATCTATTACTAATGCTTAAACTTCTGAGAAAGCTTTTCCTGTGAAACTTACTAGGGTGGCATCTACCTGCCCCAAATCTAATTCATTTTTTTTTCATTACTTTTGGCATAAATATGTTTACAAGTCAAAATTATAAGCTGTAGACTGGACTTATAAAATAACTACGGGGTTATTGAAGTGCTTTACATTTTTATTCAAGCATTAAAAAAAAAAGGAAATGAAAAAAAGGGATTTTCTATTTAAATATATTTCACAGGCCAAAGTTAGACAAAAAGTACATTGCTAGGAAAAACATTCAGGTGTTCCCACTAGCATTTACCATTCAGATTTACCCATTGTTTTGTTTTTCAAAAGTGAAAGTGCACTATTCATGGTATAAATAATGGTTTATTATTAGCAGGTGAGTGTATATGGCATCTTGAAGATCCTAGATCCTTGACATGTTGTTACAGAGAAATTTTTGTCTTATAAAGTTGTAGCTCCTCTCATTCCAGATGACCTTGATTAATTTTGAATAGGAATCTTGTCTCGAAACCCACATACATTCGTGTTTGTATGTGCAAATTGTGTGGCTGACAGTGAGCTATACTAATCAGCCAGTAGTAATTTAAATGCAATTGCAGTACGGACAAATATTGAACAAAGTCACAAAGGATCACATGCAAACGCACATTTCCTCTCAGACACTGATAAGCATTTAAAAGGAGATTAAATAGCAGATCTCATCTTTCAGCAAATATGAAAATGCAAACTGATGCAAATTATTTGCTCCTGACCTAGGAACACAATTGCCTAACCTGTATTGGGAAAACAATACTTAATTTTATAAGCTCCTCACAAGGAATGCATTTGAAATTTCTGTTGCGTCAGTATAAAAATCAGAATGAACATATGTTTCTCAAAACACTTCAATCAGTTCCTCTTTCTTAGGCTAGCATCTCTGTCTATCAAAGCATGAAGCCTAGAACTTATTAGCAAAGTATTAATTACAGTTGATATCCTCAAACATATTTCAGTATCTAGTTTTTACCAAAGTGGTAATAAGTGTCATCCTCTAGCAAAAATCATCCTGTAGTAACGCTTGAGGCATAAACATGATAAGGCTATTGTATTATTTCTTATGGAAAATGGCTAAAATTTATTATATAAATCATGTTATGCATAAACTGGTAGAATGCAATATTCTAATAGATCAATTCTCTAGTGCTAATTGTTAGAATGTATTATAAATGTAAAACAAGATCAAAGCTAACTAAATACTTCCACATCGCTATTAAAATTAGCGATTATTAATTATTATTCTAATTATTATTTAGAACATCATGTTCTAATTCTATAACATAGATATAAAAAATCCATGAATCCATGAACTTATCTTCACTGCAAATAAAATCAAAGCAGAGAATAAAATTATTGTTTTCTGATCCACAATATTGAAAATTAATTTGTGTTGTAGGTGCCTGAATTCGTCTGTTGCTTCCTGGCCATGCCAAGGATCTCTAAATATACAGAAACCAAGCCTCGCACAACCTGCTGCATTTACAATATCATGGAAGTTATAATCAGTTCTTAGGTCTGTCCAATAATACTAATAATGCTAATAAAAATAATAATGCCACAAAACTAACAACAATAATTTTTAAAAAACTTACAGTCACTTAACACCCACTAAGTTCTTAACATTTAAAATTGTCTTCTGTGCCAATCTCATTCAGAAATAAATCGTCCAGTCTGTTCTAACATGCTATTGCAAACCTTGTCAGGTAAACTCTGGTGGGTTGACCCTCCCTTATACATAAGTCTCCACTCAGTCATTTACTCACTCCCTCCGTGTCAGGATGGCAAAAGGAAGAAAACTTGAGGGTTGAGATAAAGACAGTTTAATGGGAGAAGACAAGCCACTTGTTCAAGCAAAGCTAAAAGAGGAATTCATTCAGTGCTTCCCACCAGCAGGCAGATGTTTAGCTATTTCAAGGAAAGCAGGACTTCCTCTTGTGTAACAGTTACTTTGGAAAGCAAACACCATAACCCACTTCCTCCTCCCTCCCCTGATCTTTTACTGCTGAGTGTGACTACATGTGGTGGGAAATATCACTTCGGTCAGCTGGGGTCAGCAATCTGGGTTGTGTCCTCTCCCAACCTCTTGTCCATCCCCAGCCTACTTGTTGTAGGCACAGAGTGGAAGAAAGGAAAACAAAACAAAAAAATTGATGCTGTGCTAGGACAAGTAAGTAATCAGCAAAACACCGATGTGTCATCGACACTGTTTTGGTCACAGATGCAAAGCGCATCACTGTAGGGATCACTGTGAAGAAAATTAGCTCCACCTCAACCAGACTCAGGACATAAACATTTATTAAAATAGTATAGATGGATGATAAAGAATTTTATTTCTAAACTTCCCATGAGTTTCCATGAATCCTGGAAGACATTTCTTAATAACCAATTGGAATGCTTTATTTCAGTATATGAAGTGTTTTAATTCAGCTAATTTGAAAAGCTTTTAACAATCTACATTAATCTACTCTGGATATAAACTCTAAACTGTTAGTGATTTTTTTTTTTTGGCATATGATCATGGAACTCTGCAAAAGATATTATGGTAGCTGATATGAACTTCAGTTTTTCCTTTCTGGCAAAGAGCTGTTAAAAATATTTTCTTATGCAAGTTTGAATAGTGAAGTGTAACAATCTCCCTCAACCACTGCATATCATCCTCTCTATTCCCCATTGCCTGAAAACAGCAATTCGAAGTTGATGAGAAATGTCCAGGAACAATCATACTTAAAGATCAATTAGGAATCCATGCAACTAGAAAGATTAAATATTTATTAAAATAACAACAACCTTTCAAATAATAGTTTAAACTTCATTACTCTAATACGTTCTTGAACTTCTATTTTCTGCCTCACTTCACTGTAATTGCAAACTGCAATAGTGACAGTGAAAGTTTCAGGCTAAATTACATAAAAACCATAAAGCTCTTACATTACAGTGACAGTAGTTCAGATTTTGTAAACAGTTTTGAACAGCCTTATTTTTTATTTGCCTGCACATTTCTAAAGTTCTTTTCTAGTATAAAGTGACCAAAATCTCCCATTTAGCTAAATTTAGCTGGAGCTTATAGAATACATTCATAACCTTCCCCTTGTAGTCAAATGGACAAGTGGCCATAGGGGTGATGCTCCTCTTCAGTAGCAGACCTGGAGAAGACAAACTGGGAAGCTGAGCGTGAGGTAAGAAATATTTTTCCAGCAGAAGCAGGGCTTCTTTTTGGAATTCAGCGCAAAAAGTGAAAGTTTCTGTAAGGTTTCTGTAAGTAGATGTGGCTGCTATACGTCAAAGTGGAAGTATTGTTTGATAATAGAGCTATAGCAGCAGGGTTGGACTAGATGACCTTTGAAGGTCCCTTCCAACCCAAACCATTCTATGATTCTATGATTTACTGGGGGGAAAAGTACAACCACTAGGTCTAGGCTACCATGACTACCTCATAGTTAAACTGCTTAGCAGTAGAGGAAACGGTTCATTGGGTGACACACAAAGGTTTTGTGCAGCCGTCAGGCTGTATTGGCTGGGAGAAGCCTTCAGCATGCTCAGGGGAGCACCTCAAACTCATGGCCTGGGAGCTGGAGTGAAGCAGCCAGGGACTGCATTGGCAAGTTACATGGAGGCCACAAATTCTTCTCCATGTACATCTAATTTGGGCTTGGCATGTTGAGATGGAGACACTGTCATGATTTAACTCCAGTCAGCAACTAAGTACCACACAGTCAGGGTGCCAGGAGGAGCTGTGCTTCAGTACCAATCACTTCCAAAGCAGTCTGAACCCCTTCACGTGCTGCTGCAATATTACACTTCTGTTAATTTTTTTCTTGACATTTTTCTCTCTATATACGTTATTAAGATGTATTAAGTCCAGCCACCTCCTTCAGCCACACTGGAGCCCCGTATAGATCAGTACCAGCCCACACAGTCCTCACACAGGAGCCAGATCACACACCAGCCCCGACGGCCACGTCCCCTCCTCCGGGGCTGGCACAGACAGGAGGTCACCAGTGCAGCCACGGACACTCGTGGGGTTCACAAGCGCGTGCGCACTCGCAGGTCTCCCAAGTCAAGGCCTCTCACTCAGAAGACTTTATTCAAGCATTAATTCTTCATTTTCCAGGAAAACAACAGCCTTCTTTGGAGTGATAGCTTTGGACTATTTAAGGGGTTCATTCACTACACTGCATACAGAAACAGCTTTGCTCTGAATCTGAGCAGTGATCCTGTTTGTCTTGCTGCCTGGAGCTGGTCATTTTTCTATAAAGTATTTTTCCTTTCCTGCAAATAATTTAAAACACAAATGAAATTAAGGTTTTGATGCTTATTTTATTAAAGAAATGGCTTGTTGAAATGTGTCTTGAAATTTTAAAAGAAAAAAAAATCATTGCATTTTATGTTAAATGGTAGGGAAATAGGTGCTTGACTCTCTTGCTCTGTTTCTCCTTAGTCATCCATTCTTCCCCTTTCAGGGAAAAAAAAAAAAGATGGAACAGCTGAACGTATCTAAAATGATTATGTCATCGAAACAAAGTTTATTTTGTTTAATAAAAGCCAAATAAAACTGCAGTTTAAGCTAATCATTGGAAGAAGTAGGCAATAATTCTAAATGCTTTTAGCATTTGAAAATGCACAGCTGTTCTAAACATTATCCTAATGTTGAGTTGCTAAAACACTCCTCTATAAAGGTTTCTTATAAACAGCTAACAACAGGAGCATCAGCCACGCAGCAGGGCAGGCCTGTGGTAGTATTTATTTCCACAGCAGCTACTGATGGGAAAGCCATAAGAGTTACTTCAGCTGATACATCTCGAAAACAAGAATAAATACGAACGCTGTTGTCAATGGATATCCTTTTCCTGGCTTTATGCATACCCCACGTGCAGAAATGTCAACTAACTGCTCTTCAGCAGCCTTCCAGAAAGTGTCTAAGGGAAGCTTTCATCTTGATAAAAGAAGATTT
>WHYT01017363.1:309672-344685 GCA_009806455.1 Tetrax tetrax
CATGGAACTCTGCAAAAGATATTATGGTAGCTGATATGAACTTCAGTTTTTCCTTTCTGGCAAAGAGCTGTTAAAAATATTTTCTTATGCAAGTTTGAATAGTGAAGTGTAACAATCTCCCTCAACAACTGCATATCATCCTCTCTATTCCCCATTGCCTGAAAACAGCAATTCGAAGTTGATGAGAAATGTCCAGGAACAATCATAGTTAAAGATCAATTAGGAATCCATGCAACTAGAAAGATTAAATATTTATTAAAATAACAACAACCTTCCAAATAATAGTTTAAACTTCATTACTCTAATACGTTCTTGAACTTCTATTTTCTGCCTCACTTCACTGTAATTGCAAACTGCAATAGTGACAGTGAAAGTTTCAGGCTAAATTACATAAAAACCATAAAGCTCTTACATTACAGTGACAGTAGTTCAGATTTTGTAAACAGTTTTGAACAGCCTTATTTTTTATTTGCCTGCACATTTCTAAAGTTCTTTTCTAGTATAAAGTGACCAAAATCTCCCATTTAGCTAAATTTAGCTGGAACTTATAGAGTACATCCACAACCTTCCCCTTGTAGTCAAATGGACAAGTGGCCATAGGGGTGATGCTCCTCTTCAGTAGCAGACCTGGAGAAGACAAACTGGGAAGCTGAGTGTGAGGTAAGAAATATTTTTCCAGCAGAAGCAGGGCTTCTTTTTGGAATTCAGCGCAAAAAGTGAAAGTTTCTGTAAGGTTTCTGTAAGTAGATGTGGCTGCTATATGTCAAAGTGGAAGTACTGTTTGATAATAGAGCTATAGCAGCAGGGTTGGACTAGATGACCTTTGAAGGTCCCTTCCAACCCAAACCATTCTATGATTCTATGATTTACTGGGGAGAAAAGTACCACTAGGTCTAGGCTACCATGACTACCTCATAGTTAAACTGCTTAGCAGTAGAGGAAACGGTTCATTGGGTGACACACAAAGGTTTTGTGCAGCCATCAGGCTGTATTGGCTGGGAGAAGCCTTCAGCATGCTCAGGGGAGCACCTCAAACTCATGGCCTGGGAGCTGGAGTGAAGCAGCCAGGGACTGCATCGGCAAGTTGCATGGAGGCCACAAATTCACAAGCGCGTGCGCACTCGCAGGTCTCCCAAGTCAAGGCCACTCACTAAAAAGACTCAGAAGACTTTATTCAAGCATTAATTCTTCATTTTCCAGGAAAACAACAGCCTTCTTCGGAGTAATAGCTTTGGACTATTTAAGGGGTTTGTTCACTACAATGCATACAGGAACAGCTTTGCTCTAAATCTGAACAGTGATCCTGTTTGTCTTGCTGCCTGGAGCTGGTCATTTTTCTATAAAGTATTTTTCCTTTTCTGCAAATAATTTAAAACACAAATGAAATTAAGGTTTTGATGCTTATTTTATTGAAGAAATGGCTTGTTGAAATGTGTCTTGAAATTTTAAAAGAAAAAAAATCATTGCATTTTATGTTAAATGGTAGGGAAATAAGTGCTTGACTCTCTTGCTCTGTTCTCCTTAGTCATCCATTCTTCCCCTTTCAGGGAAAAAAAAAAAGATGGAACAGCTGAACGTATCTAAAATGATTATGTCATCGAAACAAAGTTTATTTTGTTTAATAAAAGCCAAATAAAACTGCAGTTTAAGCTAATCATTGGAAGAAGTAGGCAATAATTCTAAATGCTTTTAGCATTTGAAAATGCACAGCTGTTCTAAACATTATCCTAATGTTGAGTTGCTAAAACACTCCTCTATAAAGGTTTCTTATAAACAGCGAACAACAGGAGCATCAGCCACGCAGCAGGGCAGGCCTGTGGTAGTATTTATTTCCACAGCAGCTACTGATGGGAAAGCCATAAGAGTTACTTCAGCTGATACATCTCGAAAACAAGAATAAATACGAACGCTGTTGTCAATGGATATCCTTTTCCTGGCTTTATGCATACCCCACGTGCAGAAATGTCAACTAACTGCTCTTCAGCAGCCTTCCAGAAAGTGTCTAAGGGAAGCTTTCATCTTGATAAAAGAAGATTTTGCCTAATCCTTGTATTATTGATTCCATAAGGCCAGCTTGTCCAGTCAGATACACAAGAGACAATAATATTGGCAGAGTATTCAGCTTTTTCTGGAATGTGTGAATGTTGAATGGAAATTGCTAGTTTATTCTTTCACCTAATAAGAACACTTTCAGTACTTGTAAAGTGCCTTAGCAGAGCACAAGTGATATTGATACATCAGGTGATCATTCTTCAAGTCTTCATTGCAATGTTTCCTCCTTTGCTTGCCCCCCCCCCCAAAAAGAAAAGGATGTTGAATTTTAGTCTAGTAGCAGCATGACGTTATAAATCAACTAAATTAAGAAGCATTCGTGGGCAATTTACTTCAATTCAGGTCTTTTCTGGCAAACAAACAATACTGATGGATTTGGCTTAAACAAGTTTCACACTTCAAATCTTTTTTCTTTTCATGCCCAATAATTCTATCTCTGATCTTTAAAACCCACTCTATTTCTCTTGCTGGATCTATACCTTGGGGAAAACATGGAAATCATTCTGCTTATGCTTCCTTATGTTCTGAACTTATTTCCCTCTGCTGGTTCCACGCATGATTATAATTTGACGATAAGAGAAACAATTTAAAACTTCAATTATGAAAGCATTTCTTTGTTAATTCCCTTCCGGCTAAATGACTTCCTCTCACACTGGGAAGGTAAACATCTGACAGCATGACTGAGCTTCAGGAACTTCAATTTCCATTCTAGAAAGCTTGCTTTTCTAACTACTTTTCACAGTCTTGTTAGAATTTACACCAATTTGCTCCTTCTTTTACTTATACATTCAAGGATCCCTGAGACTCAACCTGGAGCCAATGTTTGCATCTCGGTTGGATCTCTGATTCTTTGTTTTAATTTATATTATGTTGTGTGTATTTCATTAACTGGGTAGATGAAGAATCTAAACCTTTTGGGGGGTTGTTCTTTAGAGCATCATCTAGCTAGCTTGACTGGCGAGGCGGATCAGAGCGGTACAGCACAGTGCTACCGGAAGGATCAGGCAATAAGAGTAGGTTAGATTTTGTGAAATTAAATATTACAAAACAGGTCAGAAATCATCCTATCAATATTTCAATGGGAAAATCAGAAGGTAGAACACATAGTGGAATGAAAAATTACATAATTGTTACCTCCATGTAAGTAAAATCATGTGCGAGGCTGATGGTACTGTAGTTCAAATATAGGATAAAAAGTGCAGGGAGTTGACTGGATTAGTTTTTTTTCCTTCTTTTTCCTCTAAGATCATACCTGAACTAGCTGTAACAGATAATAGAAAACAACACAATTCAAATGCAAGTGCTAACATAATAGGAAATAAAAATTATTTTCATTTATCTACTCTTCTTTATTTCACTGTCGTGAATGGATACTAGTGCATGACTTGCAACAAATATAAAATGTATATGCTTTCTGCTAAAAATATGTAAATTTACTTTAAGGTAATTAATTTAAAAGCTTAATGAGGTTGACATTTGAAGCAGGTTCCTGCCCTTTCTGTTGCTTCTGGCTTCACTGACATAAAATAAAATTGTGGCAGGTGACTCATAAAATGGGTTCACCTACCAGGGCAGAACAGATACTCTGAAATATCCATGTGCAAGGATGTTATTTTTTGAGTTTTATTTGTTATAGTAGGAAGTTTTCAGTACTGCTTGATTTGGGCTAATTGATTTGGTGTTAGAGTCACTAGTCCGCACAAAGTCACACTTTTTATAAGGGGAGGATGGAAAAATAAATTCAGTGTACAGCTTCTCTTGACTGAAGGGTGTTGGGAAAGTCTTAGTTACAAAAGCACCTTGATGCACTTCAGGAAGATAACTGCTAAGATAAATGCATTAAACAGAGGTGTGCTGAAAGCAAACAAAATTGCAAAATAAATAAATTCTTTGTCAGAATTTATGAGCTCAGAGCCACGTTAAGCTTTGTATACAATGTGGCCCAATGCTTAAATACCTGTATGATGACATATTGAGGTTAGAGTTCCCCGTGAAGCAATGTTGTGTATCTGACGGCATTTATATTGATTTTATCACCAGATAGCTGCAATGTGACAACTGATGGATTGTAGGGAACACACTTCGTTAACTCTGCATGCCTGTCTCTTGCAAGTAGCCTTTTTAATCTGCTCACTTTTTAACACCTCACTCAATAATTTCTCTCAAGAGCATGCATGTCTAGCTTGTCCTTTAATGGTCTTTCCAAACAGGGAAATCGATGGTATTAAATACTTGCAGAATGGAATGTAAATAAGCAGCTAAAAATTTATGTATATAGTTCTTAAAGTATTTCTGATCTAATGATACAATATAGGAGCCTGCATTTTCCTGTATTGGTGATTATTCTTCCAATTTATATAGCTCTTTTGAATATTTTATTACTTTCTTCACTATTTCAGTAATATATTGAATTGTAGTTTGTGTGCAGAGAAGAAAAGCAAACAACTGAAGGGAAAAAAAGGATTTACATTTAAGGAACTTGAAATTACATTCTGCACTTAACTGCATTTTGTCAGATCTGTTGTAACCAAACTTAAAACCAAAGAAATGAGCATCAGAGGTGACAAATTAATAATCCAACTAATTGGCAACATTACCATGTTTTGCCAGGCACTGGCATCACGCTGGGAAAAATTTCAAACCAGAGGCACTTGGTGATGACACAGACCTCTGTCAGTTTCTATTTCTGGTTTATATGTTTTTATTACTCGAAACACATGCATTTAATTGCTTCGAACAACGGGACTCCAACATTATTCTGATGACTACTGAACTGTTAAATTGATCAGAGCACTGAGAATATGTATATGTTTTTAAATCAAGCTACTGGCAAATTTCCTTTGCCTTAATGCGTTCCCATTACCCTTAATTAAATCCTTTTCTTATTCATTGCCTCCCAAATTATATCACTAACCCTTCTCTTTCTCATCTTGGTAGTGCCTCCAAAATTTACAAAAATTCATGGCTCCTTAGGCTTTTAAACACTGTGGGCAAAATTCACCCCATGCAATTTCATTGGGAACAGATGGAGCTGCACCAGGAATGAATTTGGCTGCGAGGAATTAGCGAGTGACCTGAGGATTAAACTATTTATGCATTCTTGTTTTGCAAATCTGATTTCTCCAGCAATGGCGAGGAAGATAAAGAAGCAAAAACAAAATGCTAAAAATGCTATGATCTCCATGAGGCATAGCCTACCCTCAGTTAACACGTTCACAGCTCCCAATGACAGCGATGAGAAGTCTGCCGTGAATCAGGTATCGTCCTAAACCTGAATATGTTGTTTGGTTGAAGCATCTATTTATCTAAATATATTTAAAGCTTTTTTCCTACAGACATTTTTACTACCTGCTACGTCTGTTGAAATTGAGTTACTACTGCCTTATTTTAGTTTTATGCATTTGTAATGACATTAAAAGCAACACTAACTCAACATAAAATGAGAGAAAAGCGATGGTGAAATCAGGCCCCATTCACTTTTCTGTAACTGTGCTCTTTAGAAAGGTGAGAAGCGTCTGAGTAGGAAAGAAGCAAACAATTGCAAAAACAAGTAACTTCCACTAAAAGATTACATTGTATCTTCTTTTGTTTGTTTGGATTTTTTTTCCGCCACAACATCTTGAAAAAGGTTGGCTCGGAAACATAAAAATAATGTTATTGAAAGCTTTGCTTTGACAATAAACGTAATTTGTATCACACAGTTGCTGGGAAAGGAAAATGACAGAGAAGCAATATGCCTGATTAATTTGAAACATTTAAAACAATCAATTGAAAACCTTTTAAAGCAACACCTTCCGATGAAACACAGCACTTTACAACATCCAAATAACCGGCAGATAGATTTTTGAACCGGAAAACCTGGAAATGTTCTTGGTAAGTGGCAAACAAATTGCTTTGATCTTCTGGAAGTACAGAACGCCACTCGTCATAGAAAGGACAGCGTATTACTCGATCTGGTCCAGGAGAAGGGGAAAAAGTGTGACAGCTGGCTTTGTGGGCACTTGAGCACATTTCCCTCCAGAAGGCTGTCAGGCAAAACCGACTTCCTTGTTATAATTAAATTAGGTGATATATATTGTTGAAGAGTCCTCTCTATTGGTTCTTAAACATAATGAATTGTTTTGAGGGCCCAAAATGCTGTCATTTTACAAAATTATATGTTTTCCACTTTGTACTTCACTGTTATTTGAAAGAATTAATCATAGGGAGGATTCTAGATTCACTCTGTCACACAAAACCCCTTGTCATTTAAGCAAATGGCTTGCTAGAATTGATTTATAGATATAATATAATATAACATAATGACATGTAACAAAATTTCATTACACAGTAAGGTTAATTTGAATTATGATTTGTCCTCTCTGGGAGGCAATGGGAGATACTTGCGTTCAGTAACTGTTGCAGTATTTTACACCAGCGTTTCAGTGAACTGTAGCATTCCGAAAATGCAGCAATTAGCTATCTCGAAGACAGAAAGCCTAAGTGATCTACCAGGTTTTAAAGGTATGTGTTGTTTAAATGTAATTACTACAATGTATGCTGTAAATCTACTACTTCAGAGCAGCCAAAAAGTAGTAGTACACAGAAGAGGAATTGAACAAAAGTGATATGAAAGAGGAATAATGTTTGGTATTCGGCGAATTATTTCACTGTGTGGGAAAGCAAGTGGTTGGAAGACAATTGCTGTAATGCAGATGTGCAAGATCCCACACGAGGCTCAGATTGCTTCCTGTAGACAAGAGCCTGCGATCCTCCCTGGATGCTGCTCCTGAATGTGTTGCTGCTCTCCTCTTTGGAGTTAAATGAAAGGACAAACGCAAGAGTTGCCCTTCAGAGTGTGCTCTCACCTTTTTCTATTTTTAACTCCCTTATCTGTGCAAAAATGGTAACTGGTGTGCAATTAGCAAGCATTTTTATAGTTAGATCTAATTATTTGTCAGTTATGTCGTTCCAGTAATATCTGTGACTTAGTAGATACTCTGATAAAGTATTTGCTGATAACACACAGCCCCAAGCAATTGTAGTATATGTATTCCTCAAAAAAGTGATTTTGGGCAGATCATAGAATGATGCACAAAATCTGATTCAGAAAAGTAATTAAATAAGCCTTTAGAGAAACAAATAAAAGATAAAAAACCAACACAGATTCTATTGAAAATGGCAGGTTTTTGGAGAGCACTCCGAAAAATCAAAACACTACTTTTTACTATTTACTCGAAAGAGAACACAGCAGAAAGAAATGTTTCAGCAGCAAAACTTTCAATTGAGGATTTGGAAATCGAAGTGGATTTGAATTAAAAAAATGCTACAATTAATTCTGAATTGAGCACTTGTTTGCGAAATTTCCTAGCACTGTGAAATCTTCCCTAAGTTTATGTACAGTAGACTGTGAGTCTTTGCATTACCACATTTCCATCATCTTTTCAAAAATATACCTTTTTATCAGGTCATGGAATCAGGACATTTCTAAGAGGGGATATTTCAGCTCATACAGGAATAATTTCTGCAGGCCTGATGTGACATGACAGCCCACATGTCTTTTATGTAGTTAAAAATAAGTTGTTATCTAACTGACAACTCCACAAGCCCACAGACGTAGGTTCAGACTGGGTGGCTGGCAAAAGCAGCAGGGATGAGGAGAGCAGGGGTTTGCCAAGAGGGAAGGGATACTGGAACAGACATCCCCATGGATTCCTCTCTTCTTCTTACAACCTATCCTGCTACTGACTTGCAGGTCTTTTTCTCATAATTTATAGTTGTAAATGTGAAAGCAAAGTAATAATGATTTCAGTCGGGTGCAACTTTGAGATCTGAAAACAAACTTGAGCTCTTGTCTTCTTCAATATTTCATTTTCCCTATAACTCTCTCAAAAATGATCCAAATTTTACATTTCACTCTCATTATCATTTAAAGACTTTGTAAGATGAGATGGAGTCCCTGTCTATGTTAAATGAGACATCTTTGAAAACACTGCAACACACCACAGAGGCAGGTGAAAGCCAAGACAAAATGTAAGGTCTGAAAGACAACTTCAGCCACTAGCAAGTTTTGTGGTGGGTTTGTTTTTTTCTTTTTAAGAAAGTACAAACCTTTCTAAATGTGAATATATGAGGACTTCATGCCCTTAACAAATGAATGGGTATGAGAGAGAGGAAATGGAAGCCAGGCCTGCGGGAAAGTTTGATCCCTGGTTCTTAATAGATACACAGAATGCAGTGCCAGTATAATCAGACGGAGTCTGTTGGAGAAGAGAGATGTGTGGCACACCAATTACCGACAGCAGGGAAAATTGAAAGAAATTACATTCAGGGGAGTGTGAAATGTGAAAGTCAAGGAAATAAATTAGATGTTGTATGACCTCTAGTGTAATATGTGGAGAACTAATACATTTAACCTAGTTGTAATCATGTCATAGCTAGACTGCATTAGGAACTTTTTCATTTAAATTTTCCTCTCTATGGCTCTGTGCTGAACTTTTCAAAATGGAAAATAACACAGCAACACAGACAGCTCCAGAGCTGGCTCTGGGAAGTGAAGCTATGCAAAGTTTGCACTGTGCAAAGGAGTCAAGCTCAGAATTTACTAATCATGCACCACTCACATCTGATGATATTAAATACTAGGGTCGCTGGAGGTTCCTTGAAGAAGAAAAAAGACAATATATCTGCTCCAACTATGGTACTTTGTAACAGCCAGCAAACTAAAATTTTTTAGTTTTTTACTCAACAGAGTAAAAATTATCTATGTGGAAGCATCATTAGTATTGTCAAAAAAAAGGGAAGGAGTGGTTTAAATTGCTTGAGGATGTGATTGTGGAGCCTTAAGTATAATGAGACTTCTTTAAAGAAAGCATGGATTTTAGCTGTTATCTGTCTTAAAGAAGGCACTAAAAATTGTAAAACGTCTGACTATAGAGAAGTAAAGACTTTGGGAAGTATCTGATGATGTGGTAACAGTGAAGCTCTGAATGTCTCGAAGTCTGCCTGATAATTGATTTAAATATTTCAACACAGTTTATGTCCATTACTTTTTGTCCTACCTGTCACAGACTTGGAAAATAGTTTCTTCCTGTTTGCACAAGCCGTTTATTTCTTCTTGTTTTCGGGATAAACAACTGCCATTCTTTCTTTTTTTCCTCATGATTTCTGCAAATCATTCTGCTTGTGCCCCACTTGATTCACGTTCCTGTGAATCAATTCCTAATGGAGGAGGATGCAAAAACTGCTTTCAGTAGATATGAAACCCATTTGTTAAGTTCCCATCACGAGTTCACCTCAAGCAGAATTCTGACTGATCTGCCTGCCTGAAAAAAAAATAAAAACATTGTAAGAACATTAATTTGGAAAGGTACCTGTTGGAGGAGGTATGTGCATTGAGGGGGAAGGAGTTAATAAAAGATGTCCTATCCTGTGATGCTGTGACAATGCACAAGAATATGTCTTTGGTCCACAGAGATCTCCATCACAAACAAACAAAAGCTTTGCTCCTGCAGGGCAGTTGTGAAGAGAGTGGGACAGACAGGTTGTCTCAGAACTTACTTGTGTCGCTAATTAGCTTAGTTAACGGACTGTATAGAACCACTTTAGGTTTTACTATGTTAATGGTGGCTGTGAATTGTTACGGATATGTCTGGCTCAAAAATGAAATTTTGGGGGCCTCTACCTTTCAGAAAGACCGTCACAAATGATCGTTATGCACCTTGGTATTAATTAATTTGACACTGCTAAACTAGACCTCACTAGAAGACTTTCTCTGCCCTGAATGAGTCTGAGCAGCCTGGCTCTTGTGACCTGTTTTGTTTAACCTGACTTTTCTTGATCATGCTTAAAACAGGTTTAAAACATAGTGTTTCATGTCCTTATAATTCTTGCATCGGAAAGATGTATTTTCTGACATAGAATATATAATTTTGCTAAGCACATTCTGCATGATTTTGAAATAAATTGTATCTAAATTATACCACAAACCCACACACAATATTCAAAGGATTTCCAATTACTTTTGTCTGAAAGTCTGCTTGTATTATTTGGATGAAGCATAACTATCAAGTTAATGCATCTTTGCCAACTGTCTCTTCACAGATAAGAGAGAAACTTCAGTTTTTTCAATTAAAAAAAAAACTTTTACAATTAAAAAACAGACCAATTCTCTTCTCTTAGACAAACCATCTATTATTTCATCTCTCAAAGCCTCATTTTCACACTGAACCATTCTCCTCTCAAAGATATTCAGGCTGTCATGTCCTTTCTGGAGATTTACACAACGGCACTGGGTTTGACAATGAATTGGGTGTGTGAGTGGTTTTCCCAGCTCCCGGTGGCGGCTGTTGCATTGGTGCAGGTTGCCACCCCCTGCCAACCCCAAGCATGTGAGATAGCCAAACTGTCCCCCTGTCCCAGACACACCATCAGCTGTGCTCCACGTCCTGTCCATCACTGTCTGCCTCAGGCAGAGCTACAGGAACCTTGAATTCTGAAAACATGGGAAAATTCATATGACTTAGCTCATGCAGTAGTATTTTCCTTTTCAGGCCACTACCTTCAATCATTTAAATTAAACTCTGGTGACCACTAAGCTGTCTAAGAAAGACAATGTGAGAGCCTGAAATTGTTTCCAGTACACATGTTTAAGTTGTTGTCTGGATCCAGACTTACATGGAGTAGAGTAACATAAAACCTGGAACAGAGGATTTGGTTCCTGCTTTTTCACTTCTGCAGAAGGCAAGATTTCAAGCATTCTACAAGATTCGGGTAATTGCGGGATACAATAACTGTTTTCAGGAGCAAACTTGATTATTAAAATACTCAGATTGTTACTGTCCAGGATATCATTCTAACAATGGCAGCTTCTAATTTCTGCAATTTAATTTGGAAAACCTGCCTTTTAACATGTTTAAACAGTACTTTGATGTTACTAATGGGTAACGGATTTTTTTTCATCCCGTGCAAAGAAACTAACTGTTGGAAACGTCCCATGCCACATGAGGCATGTAGGGACTCTAACAGGAGGCACTGGAAGAGAAATAGCCTTCTGAGGGAAAGATAATTAATCTGACAGGCCACTTGGTATCCAGTGGTGAAAGCAAACTTCGCCAATTAATCAGTGTGACATCCAGAGGTCATTCACCAACTTTTCATACATCTTTGCATCTCTGGACATGAAGGTAAGAAAATGCATGATGAAGTAGAATATCATGACTTCCTCCTTAGCATTAACCTCTGCTGAAACATGCTGTTAAAAGGCTGTCAGTTGTCGTTCTAGTAATTTGAACTGAGGAACAGATAGGAGATGGTGCTGTCTGTGTTGGCTCACTCCTGCCTGTGCACTCTATTTCCTACCAGAGGAAATGTCTCTTCTCAGCAGATTGGCATTTCCTCAGAAAGCACAGCCTTCTTCAGACAGTCAGTGTCTAAGGAATAAAAGTGAAACAGCACAGAGAAAGTATCAAAGCCTGAGACACATTTGCATGGAAATTCGAAAAATTTGTGCATAAATACCTTTTTGGTTCTAGATTTGTCAGCAATCTACCTTAACATAGTGCTGTGGATTTCTTCCTGGCCAGGTAGGCCCAGCCCACACCCTTGCAGGAGGCTGAACTATCCCAGCTGGTGGGACTTTGCCTTTGTCCTTGTTGAATTTGATGAGACTCCTCTCAAACCATTCCTCCAGCCTGTCCAGGTACGTATAACAACTAAGTGAATGGCTTTTGCAGATTTGGTGTTGCTACTCTGAAGTCCTTAGATAACATTGATCCAAAGATGCTTCTCATGAGCTGCAGATTAGAATTTTCCAAAGCTTACCAGTAGATGTTTGTTACTTCAGGAAAGGGTCAGCAATTTACTCAGAGAAATATGTGAAACTATTAGAAATTCAGCTTTTTGAGCCCGTTGTTATCACTGATTGTCACATGTGGAGGGAATGGCCAAGTGTAGTTGCCTAATGCTATATTAGAAGGCAACACTGGGGAGAGCATACTTTTATGACATTTTGTAACATTTCTCAGTATCAGATGTAATAGAGAAGCACTCTCTCCAGCAAAAGGTCTAGATGCCACTATGCCTACTTGGCTAATAAGAACTTACTTTCATAACTGCATGTAGGTCTCGAAGACACATGAAAGAAGGTAGTCACACGTCGGAACCACTGCCTTCTGCCTCGTCTAGAGTAATGTTGACTGAGTATAACTATACTGAAAACCCTAAAAAAAAATTATGAACAGCTATTTTTGTGAAGTGTAGTGAGAAGGGACATTAAGATTATAAAGGACCCACAACAAAAAGTTCAAACTGCAGAAATACAAAAAAGATGTAAAATAATTTTCACATTCATTGTGCATGTACATCAGCCTTTGTTTTCCTTAACTAAGGAACCTGAGTTTGAAATTAGAGGATGTGATGTTGTCATTTAAAGACAGAAGCTGTTTAAGCAAATTAGAAGGTCTGAGAAGGACTTTACATGGCTGCATTCTTTTCAGAAAGACTGAAATTTGTCAGCTAATCTTTTTAGCTGAGTTGCATGTGTCCTGTCAAAGGCACTGGTATGAAGAAAAAAACATAGGTTATAGATTGTTATAGATATTTATCTGATTTTTGTTAATTTACCAAGTGCCAGTGAAAATATAAGCCAGTTTTGCTAATTAGAAGTTTCTTGCCTTTTTGAAGTCACGTAGCAGGGACCATTCCCTGCAATAGCCATGGAGAAAAGAAGAAAAGGAAATAAATATCTTTTGGATGTGTCTAATTTACTTTACATTAAGCTGCAGGATGCTGAACAGTTTAACTTATAAGGGTATGAGGAAACTAAGGAAAGCACTTGACTCAGTGAGTAAAGGAGAGAACATACTATGGGGAGCCCTGAGAGTTTAGGATTTTTCAGTTAAGAGAGGATGTGAAAGGTAATTTGAAGGAAATAAGACATTCTGAAATAGAAGAAAGGATGTGGAATGCTCTCAAGTGAAAGAGCTCCCAAGCAGAGACTTGTTCATTAAGGACTACATCACCACAGATTTGCTGTAATATAAAACAGCTACAGGGGAACTAATAGGCTGGTGTATTACAGAAGCTACTCTCCTTACACCAAGCTTTTGCCAAGCTCTGTCTTTTCTCTTCCATCAACACATGGGCAGTCTAGATATCCTTATCTACCATTTTGCTTTTCCCCAGAGAGGCTGAATATTGATGAGCAGTAATTGTGTTTTGGTTTTTTTTTTATCATAGGAGTAATAATAACCAAAATTGCCACATTAACAGAAAATTGCTTTGTCTGCTTATTTCTATGCTGACATATGACTACAGTAAATCTGGTATAATAACAAAAACTTGACTTCCATATGGTCATTTTAATCTTTTATTCAACATTCTGAGATAACCACTAGGAACGATTTCTGGAAGGGATTTTTTCTTTCCCTCCAGTACTGTCCCTGATAAAATTATATGCAGTAGGACTGAATACAGATAAAATTTCAGAGTGAACTGGGACTATGCTATTAAACATATGCCAGACTTTCTGAAGTTATGATATCTAATCAATTTTCTGTAAACCAGATCAATATGTTTTACAGCCTGTTTAAATAATTATGAACTTTACAGTCATCTTTAGTTACGACTCCCTTCTGAAAATTTCAGAACAAACTATTTGCTGTTTTAGCCAATTCTTTTAACTTGTGGTAGGATTTTAACTAAGACACAAAGCACACAAACTGAAACATGGGAAATTCCACTTAAACATAAAAGTTATTCACTGTGAGGACGTTCAAATTCTGGAGCCGCTTAGCAAGAGGGCTTATGGAGTCTCCATCCGTGGGAATACCCAAGTGGCCAGAGTCCTGGGCAACTTGCTTTAGCTGGCCCTGTTTGAGCAGAAGAATTGGACTAGGTGATCTTCAGAGATGCCTTCCAACCTCAGTTATTCTGTTATTTTGTTAGAAATGTCACATCTTAGAAGATGTCAGTACTGGGTGTTTCTTCCAAGAAATCTCAAGGCCCACATTCATCCCACAAAGCTTCAGGCAGTTCACATAAAAAGCTAGATGCTTCTGCAGTTAATACCAACACAGAGAAGCATGTCTGGAAGAAATCTGGTTGAAATCTGCTTAGAATAAGCACTCCAAAACAAACAGAGGTCCACCAAGAGCAGCAACATTATGGTACAATTTGGGGATAGCTACTGCTTTTTAAAGAATATCTAGAAAGTTATTTCTGATAAGACTAGAGACTGAGTTTTTGATGTCATATTCCTAGTTTGAAGCAAGACGGATAAATCTCTTCTCTTTATATTTCCATCTGCTCCGATTGCTTTCTTGTTAATGCTGTTAGAGCTGTGTCTTTAATGTGTACCTGAATGCAAGCTATGTATCAAGGCAACATCACAAGCAATATCTGTATCTTCCAAATGCTTCTCTGCATTTCAAATTTTGCCACTTAATCGGCAATTCATATAAAAAATTCTGATCATGTCAAACACAGTCCATGTGCAAGTTTTATTATGCATAAGTCATATAAGGGTGAACGTTGGCTTATGCAAACTTGTACCTTGACAAAAGGTTAAAATATGGCTTTTGAAAGATTTTTCAAAAAGTCCTTAAGGAGAGAGCTGTTGGATTGACAGAGGGGACATATGGAAACTTTTTTAGACTATGGTGATGCCACCAGGTTTTATATACGACAGGTGTGAAGCATAAAATTAGTCAATTACTGAAAAATAATAAGCAATGCAAAGATGACTTGTCTGTGTTATAGCCCACAGCTGCTGTTGCATATCACAGAAAATAACTGTCTCAATTATCAACTTGGCACGAAGAATAATGTTTGTGAGTCATAATTAAGCAAGTTGTTTGAACTGATTTTGCTGTGCTTTATGACCAATAACCTGCAGGTGAACAAGAAGTTTCACTTTTAAGACCTGCATCATAATTTTGAGCAGATTAACATTTAACATACTGCTCATGCTCCTTTGTGCATTTGGCTGCCTTATTACAATGAGCAGGAAAAATGCAGAAAAAAAGAAAGCTTAAATTGGAAGAAGGTATTTTTAGAGGCCCCTCATTCTGTCATGTTTATTCATGCTACTTTCTTTCTACATTAACAACTTTTAAAAGTCTTTTGAGCTACTTCATGGTATTTGTCTAATTAGCTGCCTTTCTTTTCTGAAACTTTTCTGAAAACAACATAAAACATACTCCAAGCACCGGAATGAAGCCATTAATCACATTGCAAATTTAACTGTCACAGGGAGTAACAAAAATTGGCAGGAATAGATGGTGGGGGGTACAAAGTGTTTCTGGCAAAACTTGATTTGACTCATGATGTTTTGCAAACAAGTCACCACTTCATGTGAGGACTGTTACCATTCCTCATCTCTCAGGTATCTGGGTAGGAAAAAACAGGAAAAGATATAGACAATGTCCAGCACTGCCCAGGCATGGGAAGCTTATTGAAGACTGGCAGTCTTGGTCCTTCCACTCCATAAAACGTTGGCAGAAGCTCAGTGCTCACATTAAAAGTACAACAGAGCCTTCCACCTCCAAAATAATCCTCCCATCTAGAACCACACGGGCTAGCAGCAATGCTCCCCAGACTGGGAACCACACCTCCACTTTTTAACTTCTCTGATGCTGCCCAGAGCTCCATGAAAGTGGATGTACAATGTCTAAGAGGTTATTTTAGAAAAAGGCTTATTGACATTGTTAACTTTGGATAGATACATAGTTCTGCTTCCTTCAGGTTATTAAAGATTCAGGGCCCAAAATGTAAGGGCAGGTAGTTCCTGAGCTACAGAGCCAACAAAATCTATGATTTTCCCTGGTGTTGTGCAGATCATATGTTACCTCTCATGGACTGTTACTATAAAGCAGTGTTTCTGTCAGTGAGAAATATTAATAGAATTTTTCTCCTATTTGTTTATGTATTTTTCTAAACTTTTTATTAATTAAAAATCTTTGAGATGTTTGTCTTCCTGACAAATTTCAGCTAAATTGGCCAGTAAGTTTAAGAGTCTTAGGGAAGTGAGACAAGCAAATACATGTAAACATTCTGTTTTCTTAGAAAATCAAGCTAAAAATTACTAATTTGATCTCATATTTTGTATATAAACAACCAGTGCAAATATTATTAATTTTTACTGTGTTCTTCTTACTTCTGAGACATTCTTACTCTTCTACCCTTGTGCTATATAACATGTCCTTCTTCCATAGATAAAATCTATGAACTGGAATTCTGCATATATTTGTGGTCCAAAGTTATCTGTAAAAATAAAGTAATCTTTTCCATATATTACCAAGGAAATTAATCCTTAATATTTAGTCACTTTCCAGTCCACTTTCAGACATCTTAGCAATCCACTCAGATAACACATGCATTGTAATTTAAAAGGAAATATATTTCAAGGGAGTTTTCATTAATACACAGACTTCCCTCAGTTAATATAGTGCTCCGAAATCAATATATTGAGTAATACAAGCCTAATTCAGGGCTAGTGCGTTAATCCTTTGGGAATGGCACATTAGCAGTCTTGTTTAGATTGAACAATCTTTGCATGAATATTATTCAGTCAAAGCATGTAATTTACTATTCATGTCAGATATCTAATATCATTAATTAATGGGTATGAACTTGCTTAAAACAGAAGAGCTGGGTATATCATAGATAATTTTCCATCTACTAAGGAAATGAAAATTATATGACAGTATGTCTGACTCCTGTAATGATTTTTAATTTAGTTTAGGCTTAGTTTAACCAAATTTTCAGAAGATAAAGGTTTAGCAGACTTCTGGTTTCATTCTGCTACAACTTGGGAAGCATTCTGGTGGAGGATCCAAGCTTTGCATTTTGTTTTCATCAAAATACTTATTGCTGAAAAATTGGCAAGTAGTGCGATATTTCCCCAAATAAGTCCTGGTTCTCCAGCAAGGCTGAATCACTCAGGATTTGGGTTGCTGGTAGGAGGATGGGGGAGAGGAAAGGGTGAAAGAGAAAGAGACTTTTCAACTTGGAAAGCATCCCTCCAAAATGGACACATTCATTGTCCAGAAGATTGAATAGCAGGCTGATCCTTGGCAGTGGTAAGGCTGATCCTTTGGCACCAGTGTTGTGAAAGATTCTAGTTACCTTGCCTGTCACTACCCCTCAGTGTCTTTGATGCTTGCTTACTTTAGAGTGAAAAAAAAAAAAAAAAAGTAGCAGATGGAAACTCAAAGGCCCATTGTCTGTATAAAGACCTGTTTTCCAGCTGAAGCAGCACTAATAGATGCATGGCTTGATTCCCCCTTTGAATCAAGGCAAGCAGAAGTACAGTTTTGAAAAGATATCAAGTGCTTGTTTCCCCTGAACAGCACGATAATTTTGCTGTTCAGAGGGTAACCTGAATCACACTGTTTGAATGAGGTGAGAAGTGGTGCTGTGTAATTGAAAGATGGTGGAATGGATGCATCCAGACAAGCACGGATCAAAGGCAGCATCACACACGTACCAGGGGTGATAAAAGGGTAGAAAGAGCTCTGAAAAAAGACAATGGAAAAACAGAATTTGGGTGAAGTGATAAGTGTGACCTGCAGGTCTTACCTACACAGTAGCATGTTACAGGGTAGTAGGACTTGATTATGTTTTAGAATTAGGGTCCAGTCTTTCATTTTGCAGTGCTGGCTAGCTGTGCCCTGGCTGTGCAGCAATTAGTACCACCCACGTATGAACCAGGAATGGCACATGAGGGACCTTTACACGACATGATTGCACTGGGGCCATGCATAGCTTATGTGTCTGGTGCCTGGTGGGACACACTCCCACTTACATCCTGCAGATATTTGTGGCTTTTGTCGTCAGGGGTGTATTAGTGTTCCTCAACTGCCTTAGGCACTGACTACACAGAAGGAAAAGTGCATGGCTGGAAAGGAAGGTTGCAAGAAAATTAAGATCTGCACACACAGAGGGTAAGAACAAGACCAGAAAGGGCAGAAGAAGAAAAACATATTGGAGATGCTAAAGGACAAGTGAAGTGGGGAAGCTATGGGGAAGCATGAGGTAACCAGTCTGGAACAAACCCCGCCAGAGCTCTGCAACTTCAAGTCCCTTTCAGGATACCCCTTCTGTAGAATAGTTTGAAAATATTTGATCTAGCAGAACATTTTCACAGGAGGATATTACGTTGTGCTATTCCATTGCTGATTTACCTTACTTCCTTCCCGCCTCCAGTACACACTGGGTAGAAATAAACAAATCTTCTGAATGTTTTTGCAAACTCAAGAGTTGCATTGATATCTTTGTGTTCTCATTTGAGAACTCTGAAGATCTATCTTTCTTTCTTCTCATCACTTCACTTGCTTCTTTCCATCCAAAAGTAACATATTTGCTCACTAGCCAGGCTAATGGAGCCAGCATATAGCCAGGAGTACTCTCATACTGGTCTATGTCGATGTGAATTTACTGCTGCCTAGAAGCAAGGAGGAGAACTGCAATTGCAAGATGTGTCTGATTTGTGCTAAATCCAGTCATGCAGAGTAATTATTATGGCTTGCTCTGGGATGTGTCTTAAACCTCACTCAAGCCCACTATGTTATAGTTGGAAATAAAAAGTTAGATTTAGAATTAAGGCCATAATTTCTATTTTTTTCCCCAGTTTTTATCTAAAGCCAGCTTGTCATATGTGGAATTTCATACCTTTAGCGAATATTTGGGATAGAAAACCCTGGTCTGTGTAAATAGAGGAAACAAAATGGCTCCCATTATAGATAACAGATGAACATTTATTTGAATTAAACATTTAAATGTGGCTAATTAACTCATTAACCTTTATATTAACAATTATATTTCACACTGTGCACTACACTGCTGCTCTGCTGTGGTTCACGGGATTCTTAATTAAATCTAAGTCCAGTGGTCTTTCAAAGATTTCCCATTAATTCCAATAGTATCATCCACAGAATGGATGGGGGGAAAATATTCCTCAAGACTTTATCTTCTGATAGGCTTTTTGGTTACGCTTGTCCCTGCAAGAACAGTGGTTCACTTTTAGTCATTCTGCTAGAAGCACAGAATCCTGTGGTATTTAATTAGAGAGTTTATGAAGCAAAAGGCATAGGAAGAGTTTTGTGACTATGATTAAGATTTCCACTAGCTCAAGGTGCTTTGCCTTTTCATAGAGCTGTGTTCTCCTTTGCTGTCTCAGAATGACTCTTCTGGGTCCTGTTCAGAGTTCTGCAGTGCTCAATTCCCATGAAAATTTCTCTCTTAACTTCTAACTTCCATGTGCGTGTATGCCTTTCTTTCCTGAGTTAACTTCTGGATGAGGATCACAGTACTACTTCAATATTTAGACATCTTACATTGAAAATCTCTTTTGGTTAAAAAAAACACAAAAAACAACAAAAAAACCAACCCACAGCTGTGATTATTTGAGCTGCAAAATGTCCAATGCTCGATGTATTAAAATTGTGCAATGTTTTGTCCTGCTAGCAAGTCATATAACTGCCCTTGTTGAATTAGTATAAATACCAGGTAGCTCGACTGACCAGCAGCACTGATCACCTTCTTCTGCGGGACATAACCCCCAGCAAGGTCTGTGGCACATCAAAGCACAAAGTTTTTCACGGGTATGTAAACCAGGTTTGTAATACTGACATATTGCACTGTTCCTCAGATGTGAACATTGTCAGCCAGAGTCTCTACGAGACAAAAGCTCTTAAATCATCTTTTCCTGGAATCATAAAAAAAGAGAGAAAAAGTTAATTACTGACACTCAAGATGTATGATAGCTTAAGTGTAACTATTCAACGACAGAAACAATTTAAGAAGTTATTGCAAAAATGATGACATTAGATTTATATCTTCACAATTTTTGCTCTTTTTCTTTTGGCTTTCATCCAGTTCATCAGGTACAGTTTACTGCCAGACTACCAGTCTGTTTCATTAAAGCAGCTTCTATGTCTGTCTTTATAATCCTTTTTTTTTTCTGTGCACGGGATGAACCATAAAATTTCAAGACTTGGTATTTGTTGTTCTGACTGAAAAGATGGGACACTGCCCCATAAAACATCACAAGCTTCCTGTTTCTGCTGTCTAATACTCCTTCCACTTCTAAAAGTACCCAGTGATGCTTATTCTACCAGTTTATGAAGCTTCATATTCATCTCAAAGTACCTTGCAAACAGTTCCTGAATTCGAGAGAGAGGAGTATTGACACTTTCACCTTACATTTCATCACTTCTAGATAGAAAAAGAAAAGATATCTAGAGTTGTTCTATTTTGTGATTCTAACCCTGAATTGCAAGTAGAGGGAATATAATTTGCTGGTAGATAAACTGGCAATAATAGCGAAATAAAACAATGCATTAGATCATTCATAGAAAAACATAGACATGGGCTCGATTTAATACTTCATACAAAAAAATGGCAAACTCCAATGCCATGTTCAGATATGGGCTTGGAGCAGGCTCCAAATGAAATGAAATATCTCCTAGGAACACCACTGATTATTCAGAAATGTTAAGCGCCGCCCTTGTTTCCTAGAACACAGCTGCTGATGTTTCCTTGACCTAGCTTGACTTGCCCCAGCAGTTATGGTACAGAAATACTGAAAATAGAGCTTGTGCTGAAGGACAGGGTAAACCAGTGTTTCCGAAGGGAATTTCAATTTTCCTTGAAAAGGCCTTTCTCTGTCACAATGATCTTGCATTATTCGAATTTCACATTAAGATTCTCACAGTACAAATGAAATTTAACTTCCATGCTTTTGTTTACTCTTAGAGGCCCTTCACACCTTATTCTTTTTCCATCAAGCAGAGTGTAGTGGAATGACAGATCATGGTTACGGTTTTATTTTGCAGAACTTCCACAAGTGACCCACTTGTAGTTTTGCTAACTGACATATTCCTGTGTGTCTTGGTTCTGGCTAGGACAGAGTTAATTTTCACCTGAGCCGGGAGGAGAACCAGGGCTGATGGCACCTGTGGCTGGGCACACAGCTGGGATAGGTCACTCATTAGCCAACAGCTGGGACAGGTTACCCAAATTGGCCCAAGGGCTGTTCCACCCCAGGTGACACCATGCTCAGTGTATAAGTGAGGAGGGTGCTGAGGGGAGCCTCCTGCTACCTGGGAAGAAACTGGGCCTTGGGATTTGCTGTGAGTTACTGTCCTGTATTTGTTTTCCATCGCTGGGTTGTTTTCTTCTGTTATTGTTCTTAAATGTTTTGTTGTTGTTGTTTTGTATTAACCCACGCGTTTTTGCTGCCTTTTGTTTGCCAACTATCCCTTCTGTGTCACTGGAGAGTGGGGGGAGTGAGAGGGAGATTGTGTAGTCTGGTCCCGAGCAGGGCTCAACTACAACACTGTGCTTACCTACCTCATTCTACTGATGTTTATAGGCAAAAATTGGTGTCTATCTTATACACTTGCTAAAGAGTTACTGAGTAGTACATCACATCTCTGTGACAGAGTAATGAACTAATGCCAAGCAGAAACATTATGTTTATTCATACAATATTGTCCTTTTCAAGAGTCTTGTTCATTTTGTGTTACATTGATGAATGTATTCTGCATATAGAGTTGTTGCCAGAAGTTTCTCTTATGAGGGTTTTATTTTTTATTTTCCAGAGGTTGGAGAAAGGTTGTCTGTCTTTCAATTTGGGATGATTTTTTTTTTTTTTTTTTTTTTTTTTTTTTTTTTTTTTTTTTTTTTTTTTTTTTTTTTAAAATCTTACTCTCATTTAGTTACCTAACATGACAATTGAAACATGAATAAGGATGCTGTTGCACTTTAGGAGTGCTAGAAAGATTGACTTCTCTCTTATAGAGACAAAAGACTGATCTACTTTCAAATTGTGATAAACTTACCAAGAAAGAGCATGGTGGAAATTACTTTGGGAGTCTACTGGAAACTGATCATTATCCTCCCCCACCCCCCCGAAAAAAAAAACCTTCCTGCACATGACCCCAGATCTCCTAGCCTTCCTGAGGAAACATATCCTACCTTCTTTGGGCTGAGATTTAATGACAAAAATTTAGACCAAGCTGCAAGACTATTGTGGTGTTTTATCACCTCAATCTACTCTTTCTGTATCTGAAGAAGGTCAGAAAGTTTAAGGAAATCTGAAGAAGCAGATCTGGAAGGCTGGATAAAAAAAAAAGCTGCTGTAGTTTATTTTATCTTCTACTTCTAGGCAGAGGTGCAAGGTAGCAACAGCTGCCAAAACCAGGGAGTTGTTCAGTTGCTGCAGGCGAGGAGAGGCTTCTCTCTGCTGTCTTGGGCACTAACAACTGCTCTGTTCCTGGCTAGTTTTACTACTTAAGAAATTATCCTCTCTACTAACCATATTTGTTTCACAGTCGAATGAGTTGTTGCTAAACAAATGAATGGAAATGGCTTGTCTAGTCAGATTATTTGTTTTAATTAGAGAGAAGGGAATTTTTTTTTTTTTTTTTTTTTTAAGAAAACCGCAACCTCCACCCCTAGAAAGTCAGAGGCAGAGTTAGCATGACAAACTGTTTTCAAATTCAAAGTCAGGCTGGTTTTATATTCAAACAAACACACACAACATTTTTTTTAAATTATCATTGGGCTTTCTTTTTAATGAAAAGCCACTGCTCATTATGCAAAGCAGAAAATAAGAAAGCTATACCTAGTATTAATGAATCTCAAAAGTTCAATATCATTAAAAATAACTTTTTGGGGGGAATGTAAGGACTCAAGAGTGATAAGAAATGCAAATCTACCTTGTTATATCTGTTCATCTGATTCGTGTTAATATACATGGAATCTTTAATTATCCTGGGAAGAACAGGGTGCTATGTACATAGTTCTGTATTTTGAAACTGTAGAGGTAATGTATGTTTAAAGTTATAAATGTATTTGAGAGGTTTATTTAAGTTATTGAAAACATACCTGAATCAAGTTTTCTAGCAACTAGAAAGAAAAGAATCTTGTTAAGTTCTGCATCAGTTTGTTCGGGTACCATTAGCCAGGTCCGGAGAAACTCTGCAAGCAGGATGTGTACAACTTCATAGCCTCCAACTAGGCTCCCTGGTTTTTCCCATCAGCATTTCATACCTTTCCATTTTGGTGATTTTTCTCTTGAAGCCTTGAGCTGCTGATTAGCCCCACCTGTCTGCAGTTTTGCACTTTTCTACAGACTTTTTCCTCAATATGATTCCAAGTTATGTAGTTGTGCAGTGTCAGAGCTGGGACCTGAATATTTGATCAATGGAGAGCTAAAACTGTTGTGGGGTTTTGGTGGGGCGCTTTTTTTTTTTTTTTTTTTTTTTTTGCTTTGTATCCTACAGCAGGAGTGAAGTCAATCAGCTTCAATCAATCCTGACACTCTGAAACATGAAAGTGGTACATCAAAATAGGAAGGTTTGAGGGCAAGGTTGCTTTATGAATACACAAATAATAAACTCCAGCTGTGTCCTGCCAGTGGCTACATCAGCTACACAATGTGTTTTATTGGTTTGTTTGTTGATTCAGGGCTTCGCTGTGTCTGTATGTGTCTGAAGTCAGGCTTACATAGCTAAATTGAAGAGCTTGCCTATAGAAAGAGTTCGGTCTTTGTGATGGAAGATCCATAAACATCAATAAGTTTCTTTCAATAGCTAAGTGAGTAGCAGATATCTATTTCTTAGGAACAAACTTCACAAACTAGCCTCTACAAACCTCCTTTGAGGAAAACAGAGGCTTTGCAAAAGATATAACAACCTGCTTTTTCTGGACATAAACTGATTTGGATACCTGTAAGCTTCTTCCTCTTCAGCAATTTCTGTAGAATACAGCTAAATAGTGGCTTGCCAACCGTCGTGTATTGTGTACCAACAGCTCAAGGGGGACAGTCGGTGGTCTGGTTTGCCTACAGAGCTATACTCCTCTCCTAGGAAGGTCTGGGTGCTATTCTGAGTGGCCACTGTCTTGAAAAGTGGGTGAATGATTGCATGTGCAGGTCTCTACTGACCCTCAAGATAGTAGCTTTGAGACATAATATACAGAATAGCCATTGAAAATATTCAGGATGAGGATAACAAGGGTTAGTCCATGGATTAAAAACTGGTTGCTTGGATTGAAGGTAGAGCATTCATGTAGCATAATACAGAAAACTCTGCTATCAGTGCTTTTGTAGTTCCAGAATGTCACTTTTTCATGAATATTGACACAGAAATTACTAAGTATATTCTTCAGTCATAGGTTTTCCTTACAAGTGCCATGATGGGTAGCTGTAGCTAATGGGAAAAAAAAATGTAATTGAAAGTGAGAGCTTTTAATTTCCATCCCATAACTGGCTGGAACTAGAGAGAAGAGACATTTTTACCAAGTATTTCAAAACACAAGTTGCTTGATGGTTTGGTCAGCCTTGTGGTTTGTGTGTAGATAGAGATACAAACTTGCTGCCTGTGTGATTTCTGTTGTGAAGATTTGCAGGTGCTGTTAGGTTCCAAAATTCCAAATTTTTTGAAAATTTTAGACTAAATGTTGGCTGCGAATGTTAATACCTTTTACCATGTAGCCTGTTATAAGCTACTAGAACCTAAGTCTTCAGTATTTCCCAAATCTTAGGGTCAGGTGTTTAAAGAATGTTAATTTAAGCAACTTTCTTTAGTCTGGGATCTTGATAACATATCAGTTGGACTGGAGGCTTCAAAATAATACAAAGATTAGGACACTTTTAAATATCCCTTAAAATGTCAAGTGTGTTGTTAGATATCATTGTCTTCCACATATCTGTAGAAATGCAAGAGATCATTAACTTCAATGATGTCAGGATTTTCTCATTATTACAATTACCATTATTACTGGAAACCTGCTTTAGTATTATATCTGACCTACTGCACATGGAAAGCATTTGTCTGCCAACAAGCACAGTGGAGTGAAATACACTTTTTCCAGGCTCATTATGATTCTGAGGGACGATACCACCTGTGCATCAAGAAAGTAGGAGAAAAATAAAAAATCGTTTTGGTGAAATAGGCTTATATAAAAGATGTTTAAGTCTTTAGAATTTCTTTTTTAACTATTAGTGCTGATTTTAGGAGATGTATTCATGTGCTACCTAAAAAGGATGTATCAGGGATCTGATTATGGCTGGCTTTATTGCCCCGAGAAAGGATAAGCCGATACTATTTTGTTCTGCATTGTGAGGAACCTAGAGTGTTGCCTATGAGATGCTGACATATATTCAGATGTGAAATTCTCATTTTCATTGTAAGAAAGCTTGATACTCAGGGTATGTAGTGTTGCACTAAAGAATAGGCATCTGTGAGAGTGAAAACTAAGGGACAAGATATTCAACATAGCCACTCCAATTTGAAACTGGAGAACTGCATTTTCAGAAAGACAGGAAGATCTTTTGCTTTGCTAGTAGTCTGGCTTTCCATTTAAAACTGGTCAAGCGTAAAAAGGGCATTCTACAGGTTATCTGCCATGTTTTAGGTATTGTGAATTCATTAGCTTACTCTGTTTATCCTTCTTGTCCAAGTTAATGGGTATCCTTTGGGAACCCTGGAGTGCATCTAAAGTAGGTATTGAAATCATACAAGAGTCTGAGACTTCCCAAATTCTGTGTGAGTATGAACTGCAGTTTAGATGAAGGCTTCTGACTAGTGTTGAAATTGTTCAGAGAGAATTCTGAGTCCAAACTCCCTCTGCAGTTGGATCCCTGTACATTTCTCTGTAGTGTGCATGAGTTGTCACCATAAGGCCAAGTTAGTCCTGTGGCGGCATTGTGTTATTGACACCTCCAGGTTCAGACTTGTTTCCTCCAACTGGTGATTTGAATTTGTAGTTCTGACTAGGTGTTTAACCCTATCGATAGTCAGATGTCTAAGGACTGATGCTCAATGTACACCATTCCTCTTTCTCAGGCCATTTGTCACCTGATGTGGCCTGAACTGGGTGCGCTAGAGCCAGGAGTCTTATTCTTGAAGGCTTTGCATTATTTGATTAAGCAGAGCCTCGAAGCTCTTCATATAACTTGTTATAAAGAGAGTAATATACTGCAAGCTGTGGTATTCTTATACCTACCAAACTTACAGGGTTGGTTTCAGTAAAAATAGAAAACCTGACAGCTGGTTGCCTTCAGTTATGATGAAAACTATAATATTAGGCTTCATTGCTATTTCCTGGGATTCCTTAATGCTTAAATAAATATAAATGCCACTTGACTTACAACTGGTATGAATTATAATTGCTGTCTTGGTCTATTTAGCCTAAAATATCCATGTAATGATAATAGTGCAAATGCTGATAGATAAACGATCACATTTCGCCCTTGTTTATCAATTAGCATATTATTAATATAAATTATTCCATTTTCCCTCCTCCCAAAAGCATTCCAATCTGAAGTCAGACTCTATTTTCTTTATTTAGAGTAAAAGACTCCCATATCAAACAAGGTGACATGAACAATTACTGTCAGTCTTAACTTCACACATACACAGCAGAATCTGCCTTGAGGTTTCATCACTGCTGAAAAAGATAATAACAAATATTATGATAATCCTTAGCTTTTACAGTATTGTTCATTCAGAAGCTTCACAATGGTTTACTATAATATGTTGACTCTCTCCACTTATTCTTGTCATTTAAACTGAACAATACAGTTGGTGAAACATTTTTTTTTTATCCTTTCATTTTAATAAAAAGTGAAATGTTTGAGAAAAATCTTTATTTCCTTTGGAAATGTCCTTTGATGGTATTTTAGAAAAATGTTTTCAGGTGGAAATGCCAAAAAATAGGTTTCATTCTGGACATTTTTGTTCCATGTTTCATGAATAGTAACTTACCACTTTTTTACAGGTAATTGAAGAGAGAGGAAGAATTAGATTATCTTTGTGTCACGTGTTTATACATTATCTTGTTCACACATTGGCATTTTTTGTTGCTATATCATCATACATATATATTATAAAAGCTATTTACTCAGAATCTCTTGGAAACACTACCTTAGACACGAAGATGACCCAAATCAATTACCATGCTTCCTAGTCCGAAGCTGTAATTTCCATCCACTTCTTGCATGTTATATTAGCTGTGAAATATTTACTGTGATTAATGACAGATTTTTCCCATTATAGCATGCAATAAGTTTTTTGTTATATCCATTAGAAATTACAAAAGCGATTGTGTGAAAACTTTAAAAAATTCTAAATAAGAGTTAAGGTTTGTTGAAATTAATTCTTGATAAGGTTCCTCTCCCTAAACTTTCTAAAATAATTATCTGAACATTCCTATATAACTCATTTTAATGTAAAAAAAAAAAGTAGAAAATACAGTCAACTAGATGAGAATCTGTATTCCTTCTAATAACTGAACTCCACAGTTTCAGAGTACAAGAAAAAGGTAAAAGCATCTCAGCAAGCTAAATCAGATATGAATTTACTGAGTAAATTTATAATATTGTATTCTAACATGACATATATAAATGGAGTTATCCAGAGGTGCATGTACTTGGGGCCCTGTGAGAATAAATAATAGGGGAAATATTTAAATTAAATTTGATTCCTCTCTTTGAAAGATCTCAGAGCTAATTTTTCAGACTTCTATAAAATTACATAATAAACTTCATCTTAAACATAAGGTCTAGGAAACCAGAAAGTGTATACATTAAGTTGTACGCAGAGCAATGCTCTGGAATCCTGTGTAGAAGGAAATGACTTAAATTATAGTTCCTGCAACTTTTTTTTTTTTATTTTATTTATTCTTTCACACAAACAATATCATTCCAAATACAGGCTGCATGGCAAGATTTATTAGGTGGGAAGCTCTTTTAGTAAGAGTAATATTGATGTCTAATTAATTATGAAACATCTCTTTATGAAATTAAAGAACTAAATTATTGTGTTTGAGGTATACAGAGGCTTCATGGTTCAGATATTCTGATTAGTAAGATTTCAGCCTGAATCTTGAGCCGTGGCCATGAGGTAACAGTTGATAGCAGGAAAATGTTGGATTTGGGTATTTGAGCAGGTATTTGAGGTCCGGCTGTTGGGATGCTTTGATATGACTGACCTAAACTGAGTGGTTTTTGTTGGCTTACTCACTGCCTATTGCTGAAAGTGGTCTTTTGGAGATTTGATTTTACTTTGTTTTTTTTTTTATGGGAAAAATAAGTATGATTCTAAAGCGAGCTATCACAAGGTTTCACAGTCTCAAGCTTAAAATACTTCTAGTTGCACATCTTGATTCATTATAAGCTTTTGAACTTTATTAGGGAATATAAATTAGACTTTCTAACCAGCCATAGCTAATGAAGATTCTCTTTTAAACTCTCTAAAATGGTTTTTGGAAACTGTGAATGTTCTTTGTGAAGGCTGAAGGTGGAAGTCTAGAGAGCTGGAGATGCTGAATATGCCTCTGCAAAGCATCTGAGTGACACTGAATCTTACAATCTTCCAGTATGAGCAATAAAATTCTAAGCAATAACATTCCATAAAATATAATTGATTTTAAACATTAGTGACTATATAATAGTAGTGGTAGTATTTTAAAGTCTACTACAGATACTTTTGTCTGCGGGCAGTGAAAAAGGCCTAATTAAAATGAACTCTAATGGTGTTCGACCAGCATGTGATTTGACATATTATAAATTTATTCCTGTATTAATTGAGAAGACTTTTTTTGGTGATCTCTGGATTAGTAATAAGAATTGGAAAAAAGACATGAATGTAATTTATTTGCTCTTTCTACATTACTGACATTTTTCACCTTAATGAGCACTTAAAATGTAAATTATACAGTCAGCTTAAAAAATAGAACAAAAGATATATGGGAGGCTTTTTCTTATTTTTTGCATCAAAATTAGCTGCAATTATGATAAAAAATTTTCATTGTTCCACACCAGACTTTGCCTAAAATTACTGGGCATCATGAAGTACATTAAAACATGGAAGATTCTTGCTGGTATTTTCTTTGATATAGAGCTGAAAGCTAGGAACAAGTTTTTTTTTACTTTAGCTGAAGAGAGAAAACTGAATCAAGAACAGTTTTGAGTATTTTCTTCAGTGTTTTGGTATGGTTTTTTTTTTCCAAATACGAATGTGTTATTGACCCCACGCCTGACATCTACTACAATGTTGAAGAAGAGACCAGGCATCAGGGAAGTTGCTCAACTTCCCTGTTCTACCTGCCTAATTCCTTTTATTGATGTCTAGTGCATAATTACTTCATGGTTTATAAAGTGCTTTGAGGTATTGAAGTGCAAGGTTCTTTAGGAATGAGGTGGTACTGATATTTATTATTATGCACTCGTTTTATAAACCTCAAAAGGAAAGATTTGTTTATAGCTTCAGCATATTTCATTAATCTGTAGTTTAAATTAGACCTCAGAGCTCCATCCACTGGCTTTTTCTCTTGACTGCAAATTGATGCTGTTCTGCTATCTGGCTTATGAAGATAAAATGATGCCACCAAAGAAAATGATCTTTAAAAAAAATAACTGAAGTGTAGAAACCCTTCAGTTATTCCCTAACACCCTAGACAGCTACCTCTGAAGAAAAATGACCAAGATCTGTTAATATTATACATATTGTACATTCATTTTCCATTATCATATGAAGGTTATTCATGCAGTTCTGTTTCGGAAGATGTGATTCCCTGGAAACTTCTTGGAAACCTGTTTTAATGGGTTTAATAAGACTACAAATATTAAAAAATACAAATATTTGTGAAAGCTGTTATATTAACAAAAACTAAGTAACTGAAAGATTGCCTAAAGAATTCAACTCCAGGACTTGGTTTGGTTTTTTTTGTTCTCAGGATTTATAACCCTCTCAGAGAAAGCACACAGTCTATGAATAATTATTAGGCAAAAATTATTGTAGAGTTAAAAAAGTCTTTTTCTTTTATAAACAATTTTGTTACTGTTTTTACAAACTAATAGTATTATGAATACAACAACACCACCACCAAGATTGCTGTCTTATTCTCATCTTCTAAATTAATCTCCTGGGAAAATTCGTATTTTTTTTACCAGAAATATGTAGCACTATACTGGATAAAAAGTTCAGTAAGAGTGTTCAAGAATATCTTGTAACACACTGAAAACTTTTCCAGAGTACTTTCTCAAAGAATATACATAATACTGAAGGGATGGTCCTAGAAAGGGAGCCTGATCTTGTGACCAAAGCTGCTTTAGTATTCTCAGTCCATTTCTTAGTTTTTCTGCTGACATTCCCTGTAGTTTTGATAAACGGAGCTTCTTCTCTATGTGCGTTTGCTTCCTACCAGTGAATTCATGTAATAAAATTTCCTTCCATCATTTTCCTTATCTGTTTAGCTTAGAGGCAATGGATGCCTCATATTACATGGTTATAAACTGAACTGATTTCCACCAGCAGCTAAAACATAAATCACATGGAAATAACAATGAGCATAAACACATTGATATGACTAATAAAAATGGTTGTTGTAAGAAAACCGCACAATTTCAAAGCCAGTTAGATTGTATCGACAGATTTTTTTCCCACTTTTTCTATGTTAGACATAATCCATCTCATCTAACACGTCTCCTTCTTTAATGGCACAGTCCTTCTAGGACTACTGCACTCTATCAAGAAAATAAGTCACTGGTTTAAATGTAGCTAAATACACTTTCAATATACCCTGAAGTGCATCTTCAGTATTACTCTGATATTCTCACTTAAACTTTGTCTGGAGATACACTATAAAAAGTGGGAGACTGTTTCCTCTTCTAATTCACGCATTGTAAGTACAATGAGAGTAAGGAACTGAAGGCAATAAAATATTCATTGAATGCAGGTATTAAAAAATAGTGATTGTAAAAAAAAAAAAAAAAAATTTTTGCTGTAAATGTTGTTTTCATTTCCAGATTTTTAAAACTAACCCATACTTCTCCTGTAAGTATGTGTATATTCTTGAATTGCTGTTTCATACTAAACACTTAGTGAAATACTTTAATCACAACTTCATTAATTTTTCTAACATTGTTTTATTTCCTCAATGAACACTTAGAGTAGTTCTGCATTTGTGTGAATGTCTGGACAAGGGTAATATTAACATTTTTTGTTTATCAACTCATAGTTATACTTTTAGCCAACTTAAAAATAAATATTGTTCTTATCCTGCTCTTTCTCTCCCCGCCCCCCATCCTGCTTCAAGTTAAACAATTGGTCCGTTACATAAAGTACTGCCCAATGAAGTAAAAACCTAGATCAGAAATTCTGTAGGAAAATATGGAGCTCTTCATCTCTTCCTTTCATGCCTTTACTCTCTTGTGCTGATGGGTTTCTGCTGATGACTTGATGTTTTGTGTAGCCATGTTAGATGTAATTAACTTTTTTTTTTGGAGCAAACACCTAATCAGCACTTTCAGGGGCACCTGCAGCCCTGGAGTTAGCTAATTACATGTTGACATTTTGATGGTGTCTTTGTTAGGTTGTGTACTTTATTCTTAGCCTATTGCAAGCAAAGAACTGAAGGGAAAATCAATCATGTTTTGTATTTGTAGCAGATTTTATTAAATGTACCAGAAGCTATCTTTTTCAGAGTGATTTAGATCTCTATTACAATTCCTTTTAAAAAAATTATTTGAACTAACACGTACATAAGTGCACACATGACCATATATGTTTACATATATAAATGTACAGACGCATAGGCCTGCAGCCTTCTGTTTCCTGGTGCCCTGGAGGCTGTTTTAAACTCTGCAAGGTGACAATCACGAGAGAATATTGAATTGCTATAGAAAAAGCATTTTCCTTTTTTAAAAATTCAGGAATGCTTACAGCAAGTATTTGTAGAGAGGAGAAAATAGATTGAAAATCTCTGGACATGATCAATGTACTAATTTCCAGCATGAATGAACTCTCCAGAGTTCTTGAGATGGATGCATATTTATCTTCTGATTAAATTGGTATTTGTCCTACAGAAAATATTGATATTTTATAATATAATTGTACAACTTTCAATTACTTTTTTGTTGATTTAATGCTGAAAACAGAATCTTTTTTTCATTGTTGGCTTAAGTAGTGAAACTCTAGGATCTAAAAAATTTTGTGTGACTCCAGGAATATTAAAGGTCCCAGAATATTTTGCAATTCTTTGCCAAATATTGGTTGCATTAATATATTTCACACAACATCCTACAATTGTTTACAAATCATTTTTCATTATCACTTTAGTGCCTCTATGCATTCTACCATATTGATGAAACTTGGGAATTGAAACATGGTGTTTATTTTGTGGGATATTGATATGTTTGGATAGTTAATTCATGGGTGGTTAACTTCACTGCTGCTGCTATTTGATTAGTACAAAAGTGCTGATCAAACTTCTCTCATGCCATCTTCTCAGGCTGACTAGGAAGAACTAACAAAACTTAGTTTGATCTACCTTCTTTCAGTAGGCTCTAGCTATAAACTGTTATAACTTTATGTTTCAAAAAAATAATAAATCAAAATATGTTCAGTTGCAGCATCTTGAATATCAGTTTAAAATGAAAACACGTGTAAATATTCCTAATTTTCTCAATCTTAAAAAATGTGTATCTTCTAAGGCTCTTAGTATTACATGTACATGGGGAATTGTTTGGATTCAAACTCATTGTGTTTGTGTTCAGATTGCATCATAAACTAGGAAAGGTGAAGACTCCAGAAGTTAGTACTGTCTCTGAATGATCACAGTACAGACAACTTCATCATCATAAGATTAGAATAGAACAGAACAGAATAGTTTAGTTGGAATGGACCTCCAATGGTCATCTAGTCTGACTGCCTGGTCACTTCAGGGCTGAACAAAAACTAAAGCATGTTACAGAATCATAGAATGGTTAGGGTTGGAAGGGACCTTCAAAGGTCATCTAGTCCAGCCCCCCTGCAAGGAGCAGGGGCATCCGTGACTAGATCAGGTTGCTCACAGCTTCATCCAACCTCACTAAGGACATTGTCCGAATGCTTCTTAAATGCTGACAGGCACGGGGCATTGACTACCTCTCTAGGTTGCCTGTTCCAATGTTTGACTATCCTCTAGGTAAATAAATGTTACCTTGTATCACATCAGCATTTGAATGGCCTCCGAAATTTCTAATGGGATGAATTCAAGGCAGAGCATCACTTCAGCACCCCGCTCCAAATTCAACTATACACCTAGAGAGGAACAACCAACCCAACCAGTAAAAAAAATCTCTTAAAAGTTTATTGTCAAAGACCATGCAAGAAGCTAAGGGATGGCAAAACCTAGCCTAGTAGTGGAGCCTGAGTTTTCACACTCTTTTTCTATGTGCCAGGGAGCCTTACAGAGTGATTTTTACCTGTATCTGCATATGTCCACCCTTTCCACCTGAGCACCCTGTGGGAGGATGGTGTGAGCTAGGCCCAGGGATGTTCAGCACTGCCGAAACGTAGAGGTTGTTTTCCAGCCTCAGAGTAGTGTTGGAGATCTCTGGAGAACTTTAGAATTTTAGCAAAGCAAGTTATCTTCTTACAGGTAGTGCTTGTAGCACTCAAGACTACCTGTACAGACTCTAAGGCTGGAACTGTCTTCCTCTGATGGGGATCAGCCCCTGCAGGGCATCCCTGGAGAACAGGGGCTGAAAAAGCTCTTAAAGAAGCCACAAAACTAGGCAGATCTACCATAGCAGGGCTATATGGCTTGAGAGAGCTGACCTGCTGCGTATGATACTGCCTTTGAATTCACACATACACACCAAGCAATTGAATCACTTGTAACAGCTGTGACCTGAATCGCAAAATTCTCTTGAATCAGCACCCTTCAATGCAATTTCTGATATTTATTTTGCCTTTGTTACTGCTTGGTCACCTCTGTGACATTCTTTATCCAAGTAGATGCTGCTTTGGCATTTCATTTTAGATTGCTTTTGCCCCTTGTCTATATAGCATCTCACAGTCAACAGGACAGAATATAAAATAGTGGTTATTTATTTGTAAGCAGAATTGTTGTTGCTGTTGCTGGTTATATCGCCACTGGTTGCAATGTTGCTGGGTACCATTTCCAAATTAACTCTTTTATATACATATATACACACACATATGCATATACACATATAATTATTTCAGTTTTAATGCAATATGTCAGAGTTTAGGTTTTATCTTAGACTGCATCAGAGTTTGGTCATATATATGGTTTTTTGATGTATGTATAAATATATGTATATTTAGGAACATAGGTACATCTAATTCTATGATTCTATGAATTCTACAGATTTCATTATTCTATGATAATGCAAATATCTAATGCATAAAATCTTGAATTAGGTAATCTAAGATCTACAGGCATCTTTTTCCTGTTCTTCTATAAAGAACCTCAGCGGACTAATGAAACAAATCAGATGTCTTAGGTAGCATGAAAACCTGCTAAATCCTGGATGTTGTTCCTAATCATTAAATAATGTTATATATTTCCCATTATTTTTTTTACATAAACGACCAGCATAGTTGCCCTTGCATAGACATTTGTAACAGAAACATTAAGATTCATGTGAATAAAGCATGAATGGAAGCATCTGTATGTGGAAGCATCAGAAAGTGAGAGACATTAAACCTCAGATTAAAACAAAGGACAGATCAGAGTAGCTTTAAGGTCCTAAATTATACAAAAAAGCACATAAAAAAAAAAAAAACCATATAGTTAAAAGTTCAAGGAGAAGGTAAGAAATGGGATCATGACCCTCTATTCAGCATCACCTTTCCTTTGTGCACCTGCAATTAACCCTGGTCAAGTCACTCAGCCCCACAATTGGTGCTGCTTGTGGGTATTTTAGCATGAGACTGTTTTGGTGAGTGAGTGGAATCAGTTTTGTTTGGAAATGAAAATACCTTTCCCTGTTCAGTTTCTCTTGTGACTGGGCTGTTACAATGCTGAGATGTTAATTGCTGCAAAGTGTGATGTATAAAAAAAAAAAATAAAAATCAGAACTGTTGTTCTTAGCTGATCACGCAATTATAACAGGATATTTTTGATCATTTAGTCTATGTAGTTTCAGTTTTCAAGCCTTTCAAGTTTGTGGGCAGTTAT